>JANTCA010023565.1:0-23220 GCA_024741275.1 Chironex yamaguchii
TAAAAATTATTATTACTGTTATTATTATTATTATTATTATTATTATCTTTTCTTCTTCTTTTTTCTTTTACAAGCTTGTATTTTTCTTTACACGTTTGTGTATTTCTGTTGCAAGTTTGTGTTTTTCTTTTACGTTTGCGTATTTCTATCTTTGTTTACAAGAAATGCTTATAATTGCATTTTCTCGAGGAAAGCTTGCAGATCTTTTGTAATCATGTATGACTCAACTGAAGTGCGCGTATCTTTTACAAAATAACACGCCATTCAATAAAGATCCTATTTGAAAAGAAGTATAAGTATTTAAAGGAAGCATAAATATTTGAATGAAGTGCAAATATTCAATTTCGTTCGAGCAAGTAATTTTTGAGACAAAGTCTCACGCTATAGAGGTCCTGAACAGACTTCCTACAAAAGGATGAAAAGCATAGATACAGTTACATATAATCAAATATGTCAGTAGAATGTCTTAAAAAGTAACACCATTAATGTCTTACGTTTTTGCAGTTGTAAAGAAGTAGCAAACATCCAGAACTAAAATTGTAAATTATGGTCCAGAGACTTGGCATTTCTTATGAGCTTGGGAAACGTTTACGATTATGCCTAGGTACGAATGATAATGATAATAACCGAACAAATTTTTGGCATCAGTAAAGCCACTATTAAGAAGCTAGAAGGGGACTTTAGATGGCCTCTGAGTATTGTTATTAATGGCAATTACAGATTTGGTCTATAATCAACAGTATGCGCCATTACCCTTCTGCTCTAACGATTGAGGATTAATACACTATGGTATCCTACTTCGTGACCTTGCTAGTCCAACACGAGTAGCCTTACATGGTAAGCCCTCCTCCTGGTTATTTCAGTGTGAGGTATCATGTGCAAGCAGCCCCCTGGGACCGTATATGAGAGATCACTCCCTCTAAACATGACAATCTACTCCACCGCTTATTTAAAGCACGTTATTTTTGGTTGTAGGAATTTGAAATCAAAAAACTGGTTTCTTTTTCACATTATTGACACTAACCTGTTACACTTTCAGTCAATTGTTTAGCAATTATGATTATAAATCGAACATAAAAATATGTTCTGTAATCGTACGAAATAAGATATTTGACCCGTGTTATTTGCATTAATCAAGTTTGATTCCTTCAGTCTGAATAGTGAAAACATTTTTCTGGCCGTAAGTGTTTTAAAAATGTGTCAGCATCACCGTTTGCAGCCTGTTCAAGGGAAAAGTATTCTAATATCATATTCTTCGCAAAATGGCAAAAATATTGCGCGCATTATTGCTTCATAGTTTTGTCACACTTTCGTATCAAACGAAATTGAAATGCTTACACAAGAGCAAATGGGAATAAAGTGGCTATGAATTTAACCTTCAATGGTCAATGAAATTGAACCATAAATAAAGGCAACAAGTATTAATTCTGGATCAAGTCCTCCTCTGTAGTTTGCATGAAATCCAGAAGCTACTGAAGATATAACCGAACACGTCAAACCTCATTTATACATCAATGAATCATTGCCAGGACACACAATGTATTGTAGACGAAACAATTTCTTGAAACGTTTGGATGATGACAGTACTTTAGTTTATGACAAGCCATTATTTATACGTTTCATGCATATAAATGAGAGTTCATTATCAACGTTCTCTTGATGTACTTTCCTCCTTATTGGCCTTTCCGTGGTTGGAGATTATTGGCGCCGATAGCACGAATGAACAAAACAGTTGAAGACTGTTGAATCTCCGTTAAGGTTGAAAGGGTCACAGAAAAGACAAAATCATACACAAAAACAAAGTGGCTAGACATCTTAGGTTATGTTATATTTGGGTATATAGTTCCTATCTGACCTCCGTGTTTATGTCGTTGTTTGGGACTAAATTACATGCATATTCAACAAGGCATGATTTTACATGGGCCAATAGTAAGTAAATTTGAAAATTCAGATGTTGCCCTAATGGCAAAAACGCCTGAAGCAATGCGCTACAACTTGATCCGATTTGGAAATAACCACCTTGATTGGGCAATAGATGACCTTGTAGCCCTGGAAAAAGAGCTTGAAGTACGAGAAAGTCATCTGCAAGTCATGATACAACTGATGAGCCACTATGATCTTATGGATAAGCGATCCAGCAATGGTGGAAACAAACTCAGAAATAGTTGGAATTATATGTTCTTTGCACTATTGGCAACCAAAGATGAAGAGAAATGCGTTTTCTGTGAGGTGACGATCACAAATCTTAAGAATGCAAGGATGTTGTAAACCACAAGGCCGTAAGAATGTTCTTTTAAAGTTTGGTAGACGTTTTGTTTGTTGGACAGTAGAGCATAGATCCCATAATTGTAAAAGTAAAATTTACTACACAATATGCAATGGGAAACATCATTTAACTTTATTTTTTAAGGTAGGTGATGAAGCCTGCATTAGCTCCCCTAGCCAAGGAAACGCAGCAGCTAAATTCTAGTGGATCCACCTTGAATGTCCATGATACGTTTTGGGTGGAAACAACGTTCGGCCCTGCGAAAATTGCTTTGCACAGCCGTGGTTTTGGTAAATGTAAAAAACTCTTAGTGTGCTGTTTGACAGTGGAGCACAGAGATTGCTTGTGAGCAGCAAGACCATCTGTAAGCTAGGGATACTGCCAAAGAGAGAAGAGAAATTAGGAATCAAAACATTTGGCCAATATAAAGCTAATGTTGTTGAGATCAGAAGGTTACAGGCTTGTTTTAAACCCTTTCTTTGAGGGAAATCCGTAGCTATCGAAGCCTATGAAGTAAAAGAAATTTCTTGCATTTCAAACTTTTACCCAGATAAGGTCAAGAAAAATTTTGCACATTTGAATAATATTAATTTTTCAGATGTTTTCAAAGACAATGAATTGCAAGAAGTTGACATCTTATGTAGCTGAAATTATCTTTAGAGTTTGCAAGAGGGAGAAACCATACGACGGGGGCTGGAGAGGTTGTGGCTGTCGAGACTTTCCTTGGATGGGTACTTTCAGGGCCAATAAGAGAGGAGAAAGTACAGTTAGATGAAGTGGTAAATGTCAAATTTGTTTTTCAGGTAGTACCTAGAATAATGCGTTACATCAAAGTATGCATAGGTTGTTTTTACCTTGATTCCTTGGGGATAAGAGAGAAGGACGAAGTTTATAGGTAGCACCTATTCAGTTGGGTTACCTTGGAAGGTCGGTCATGATCCCGTTCCTCTGAGTTATTTAAACAGCGAGGCTAGACTAAGAAACCAGCTAAAGAAATTAAAAGAAACACCTGAAGTTCTCACGAATTATGACGTTATCATAGATGAACAGTTAGAAGCAAATATAATCAAAGAGGGTTCAGATCTTGAAGTAGTTACAAAAGTGTCTTACTTCACCACGCAGTCATCAGAGAAAACGTCAAGACTACAAAAGTAAGGATTGTATACAATGCCTCCTGTAAAGACAAGTGCACTGGTGTTCCATTAAATGCATTCCAGCATTAAGCCATTTGATATTCGACATACTCTTAAGATTAAGAATAAATGTGCTGGTGGGTGACATCAAAAAGACATGTTTAAACATTGATATGCATCGTGAGCACATACACTGTCTTAGGTTCTTGTGGAAGGAGATTATGTAACTCGGAGTTAGAATTTGATACCAAGTGCCCAATTATGCTCCCTAAAGACCATCATTTTACCAATTTGTTTATCTTTGATTGCCATGAGCGAGTATTTCAACGTAAGGTAGAAGGTACCTTGGCAGATTCCAGATCCCGCTTTGGGTTACACAAGGTAGACAGTATGCCAAGAAAGCGATTAAGAACTGCTTCATCAGTACGAAACATGAAGGAAACCCATACTGCTCACTACCCATAGTGCCAATGCCAAAGTTTAGGATACCCGGAGTCTGCTCTTTAGTAAGGTGGGTGTAGACTTTGCAGGGTCATTGTATACAAAGAAGCATGGCATGGATACCTGTATAACTCTCTTTACTTGCTGCGTTACGTGAGGAGTGCATTTCGAACTTGTTGAAAATGTCAATCTTCTTCTTCTGGCTTTATTCCCAATTAATTGGACTTGTCGGTGCGGATCCTCCTCCTCCATGTACTTTGGTCTTTTGCTTCTTCCTCTCTCAGTCCCAAGGCTTCCATATCCTCCTTAATGAAATCTTTCCACCTCATCTTTGGTCTTTCTTTCCCTTTCCATCCCACTTTCATTGCCATCACTTGTTTTTGGTCGTTTCTCATCCACACATGTTCAAGGCACCTCAGTCTTCTTTCCCTCAGTGTCATACTCAGGTCTTTCACATCCATCTCCATAAGCACATCTTCATTTCGTACCCTATCCATCAAAGTTACCCCCTTGGCCCATCTTACCATCTCCATCTCTGCAACCTCCAGTTTTCTCACTTGTTTCTTTGTCACTGCTACTGTCTCCATCCTATACAGCATTGCTGGTCTCACCACGACTTTGTATACTTTGCCTTTCACCTTAGTTGACACTTTCTTATCGCAAAGTACACCTATGACCTTTCTTCAGCTGTTCCAACCTGCTGAAACCCTCTTTGCAACTTCTTTATCGGCGCCACCATCCTCGTGCACGGTTGAGCCTAGATACTAAAATTCATGTGCATGCAGGACGTATCTTCTTCCATCTTGATACCCCCAGGTCTCATATTTCCTTTTCCTGTGCACGAGTACTCTGTCTTCTCTCTGCTCATCTTCGTGCCTCTGTCTTCCAATGCTTTCCACTAGTTCTCCAGCTCTTCCTCTGCTTCCTCTTGTTCATTTGAGCAAATCACTACATCATCTGCGAACATCATATTCCAGGGTGCTTCTGTCCTCTATCACCTGTCAGAAGGCACACATCGCACCTGTGGTACTCTTTCCAGGCATGAATTCAAACTGCTGGTCTGAGATTGTGATCTCCTCCCTCAGTCTCTCATCAATAACTCTTTCCCACATCTTCATTGTATGTGACATCAGCTTTATGTATCTGTAGTTTTTACATTCCTAGAGTTTTCCTTTGGTCTTGAGTATCGTTATCATCGTGCAGGCCCTCCATTCATCAGATATTTCTTCAGATGTGAGTATTTTATTGAAGAGGTTAGTCAACCAGTAAATTCCTTCCACTCACAGGTATCTCCAAGTTTCCACTGGTATGTCGTCTGGCCCTACGGCTTTGCCTTTCTTCGTTTCCTTCATTGCTCTTACCACTTCTTTTCCTGAAATCTCCTCCACAGTTAATTCCTCATTCTGAGGCACTTCTCTTTGTATTCTGTTGTTTCCTACATTCTTAAGAGGTAGGTGGTTTCCGTCCGGTCTAGTACCCCTTCTTTGCCCTCTTAGAATGCTTTGGCTCTATCTGACCATCCCCAGGTTTGGCTGCTCTTGTAGTTGCTCTACCTCTCTTAAGGCAGTGACACTGGTGGCACTGCTGTAATAGTGCTTGTTCTGTGTATATAAAGGGAGAGATCATCCTTTTTTGTTGGGTATCTTCATTGAGGGTACATCGATAGTAGTTTTCTGATTGCTACACGGCCTGATGGTAGTACAGGAGCCCGATCTCTTTGCTAGATACATATGAGAGGCCGCTCCATCAGCAGTCGCATAATGGCGTTGTAGACTGTAGTGCCGAGAAGTGCTTGGATGGGTGTCCCTGCAGTATATAGGTCGACTTTGAGGTTCATAATGGGCATATTGTTTTGGTCTTTTCCGATTGTCTGCGCTTTGTAAGTATTTCAGCAGAGCCTTTCCTCTCTGATTACAAGACTTACAATGCCAATTATTACAAATCCTAAATTAGTACATTTGAAAACTTCCAAACCCCTACCACTATCACTTTCATTTACTAATGTGAATGGTTTCTGCTTTAAATTTCCTGAGATTGAATCTTTACACCACCAATCTTCCCCTGACATCATGGCTCTGAGTGAGAGTAATCTCTATTCTGATATTCCGTCAACTGACTTTATGGTTGAAGGGAATCTCCCACTTCACCGTTTGATCGCCTGACAAATACCCAAGCATGCTTGGTCTTGGTGTCTATGCTCGGGACAATATACGTAGGTGCCGTGAGACATCCTTGGAAGTGACCTCTCAATCTTTTATGCGCTTCCGTACATCCCTTCTCCACTCGACAAGCTACCTCTTCTTTCAATATCATTCCCTAATTCATGTTCTTCTGATATGTCTTCCTTGTTTAAATCGGTTTCTGAAAGTATCGACAAGGCAATGATCGCTTATTCTTCTGCCAACATTTTTGTCTTTGGTGATTTGAATGTTCATCATTCAGTCTGGCTTCCTTGTTCTAATCGAACTACTTCTGCTGCAATTAAGGTTTACAACTTTGCCCTTTCTCCTTCCCTAACTCAATTGGTTGACTTTCCCACCAGATTCCCTCGGCGTGAACAAGAGAACCCTTCCTTACTTGATTCGTTTCTTTCTTCCAATCCGGACATCTGTAAGGTTAGTAGCTGTAACCCACTTGGAGCGTCTGATCATGCTGTGGTCAATGTTTAAGTAGACCTTAGCATTCCCTCAAGTAGCAACTCCCCCCACCATCGGACTCTTTACTCTATTGATCGTGGTGACTGGGATAGCTTTCGTGTCTTTATTCATGACATGCCTTGGCATCAAATTCTTAAACTGAGTGCTGAAGATTGTGCTGAATAGGCTGCTTCTTGGGTGAAGGAAGGTATGTTTTTGTTCCCCATAGAACTTAGCAAGTGAAACCTCATTCTAACCCTTGGTTCTCACCATCATGCGCCACTGCCATTGCACATTGAAATCATTTTTTCGTAAATTCCATCAATCTGTTAGCATTGAGGATAAGAGGAAATTTGCTAAGGCACGCAATGATTGCAAGAGAGTAATAGGAGAGGCAAAAAACAACTACCAAAATCAAATTCATGAGAATCTTCTTGCACAGTCAATTGGTTCCACCATTGTTTAATGGTCCTGAGGTGATGATATCTGCCACAGACAAAGCAGAATGTCTTGCAAAGATTTCTAGTTCAAATTCTACCTTATGTGATTCTGGAAATGAGTTACCTGAATTTCCTCTCAGAACTGATGTGTCTTCCTCCCATTTTTATATCACGACCTCTGCCGTTGCATCTATCATAAGAAATCTTGACCCTTCTAAAGCTACAGGTCCTGACGGCATCCCTGTAGTAGTTCTTCAGAAGTGCTCACCTGAACTCTCTCGTATGCTTGCTAAGTTGAATAAGAAATGACTTTTGGAATCTTTCTTTCCTTCTTTATGGAAGGTTGCTTCTGTTACCCCGGTCTTTACTCAGAAGAGAGGTCTTATCCAGAGAACTATCCACTTATTAGTCGACGTCCCATCGTTAGCAAGGTCTTTGAATCCCTGATCAATACTTCCCTCACTCGGCATCTCGAATCTCTTAATCTACTCTCTGACCACTAGTATGGTTTTTGCTCTAGTCATTCTACTGCCGATGTTCTCACTATTATATTTGTACGTGTTTACCAATCTTTGAATGCATCTGGTGCAACAATAGCTGTTGCTCTTGATATATCTAGGGCCTTTGATAGGTTTTTGCCATGCTGGCCTTCTCCACAGACTTAAATCATATGGTGTCTGTGGACTGGTTCTTGATCTTATGAGATCTTTCGTGACTGGAAGGAAACTAAAAGTTGTCCTTGATGGTCTATCTTGTAGTTGTTACTCGATTAATGCTTGTGTCCCACAAGATTCTGTTCTACGTCCAACTCTTGTCTTAGTCTTCATTAATGATGGTATCATTTCTAATACAGCTATCTATGCTGATGATACCACATTGTATCGATTTCTTCATAGAGGTGATATCTCTATCAATAATCAGGTGGAACTGATGAAGATGGAAATGGCAGCTGACCTTGAGAATGATCTCCACACCATCAAGGAGTGGGGTGACAAATGGTAAGTTGCATACAACACCTCCAAGATGATACGTTTGTCTATTTATAGGTCTCATCAGCCATACCTGCTACCCATCTCTATAAACAATCTTGAAATTCCTGAAAGCTCTGGTATTCGGCTTCTTGGTTTGTCACTCTCAGATAACTTTGCCTGGAAAGGCTACATCGAGTACATTGCCAAATCAGCTGCTATGAAGGTTCGCTCTCTTTATTGCATAAGTAAGTTCCTGACTCCTGCTAGCATTATTTACCTCTATAAATCTAGCATTAGACCTTGCAAGGAATATTGTTGCAATCTATGGGCTGGTGCCTCATCTTCATCTCTCCATCTTCTTGATCGCATCCAAAAAACGTATTGTCAACATTGTTGGTCCTGAGCTCTCGGCTGACCAGCACTGCCTCTCCCATCGGCAAAAGGTGGCTTCCTTATCCCCTCTTTTACAGGTACTTTCATGGTCGTTGCTCTAATGAGCTGCAGGAACTTGTGCCCCCTTACAGGTTTTTTTCTCGTACAACTAGATTCTCATCCCAGGCTCACCCATTTATTGTTAAGATCCTTGTCTTGTCGAAAAAAATTTATTCGACCAGTTTCTTCCCTCGGAAGGATAATCTCTGGAATTCTCTTTCTTTGAAGTGTTTTCCGGCTACCTATGATCTTCAGACATTCAAATACAATGTCAACTGCTATCTTCATACCGTGAGCAAAAGCGTCCTGTAGCTGCCTGCCTAGTAGTGGCTTTAAGTCTTGCAGGTTTCTATCGTTTAAAAAAGATATTAGGTGATTGATGCAGTTTCCTATCTATTGTTTATGTCTTCATCCTCCACCAATGCTGTTCCATTCTCATCCTTGATGGTCTTCGCTTGGTGCACATCTGCAGAGTCTCGGTACTTCCTCTTTGCTATTCTTATCGTTTTGTTCACTCCTCCCACATACTCCAGACTAGAGTACAGGCCCTTATATGCCTCTGCCCTTGCTTTTGTTACTGCTCTTTTTGTTAACTTGTTGGCTTCTTTGTATTCTTGTTTGTTCTCTTAAGTCCAATGTGTTTCTCAGTTTCTTTTTCTCCTTTTTGTTTCGTATGGCCCTCTGCACCTTATCATTCCACCACGTTTCCTTGCCCGCTTTGCCCTTTCCAGATGTTTCCCGCAAAATCGTCTTTGTTGCATCCCTGATCTTACCACTAATTGCAGGCCATCTTGGGTTGTCTGCCCTTGCCACTTCCTGCTTCATTTCCTCAGTAAACTTGGTCCTCATCTTATGATCTTCCATCTTCCACCATCTTGTTTTTCTTGTCCCCCTTGTAATTGGTGTATTTTTGTCTTTCATGATAGCCTTGGCTACCACTGGTTTATGCTGTTTTGCTACACTCTCACCTGGTAGTACCTTGCAGTCTCTCACTGTTTTCAGGTCACTTCTTCCGCACATTAAGTAGTTCACTTGGGTGTTGTTCCGTCCACTGGAGTATGTGATCTGTTTGAAAGCACTTTTCTGGAAGTAGGTATATATGATGGCCTGGGTCCCAGCTTGAGCAAAACCTATGATCTTATCTCCAGCTACGTTTTTCTGCCCATATCCATGTTTCGCATGATTACTTCTGCGCCTGAATTTTCACGTCCAACATGTCCATTTAGGTCATCTCCAAGCCATATTGATTCTGTTTTTGGAATCCTCTGTGTTTATTGTCCATGGAATTCCAAAATCTTTCTTTCTCAGCATCTTTACGACCAACTTGTGGTGCATACACTGATATCACATTTATCACATACATCTTGACTACCAGTCTCACCTACAGCATCCTGTCTGACTCTCTATTAACTTCCAGCACATTTTTCTTCAGCTCAGGATCCAAGATGATGCCCACACCGTTTCTTTTATTATCTATTCCACAGTAGAACAGTTTGTAGCCATTTCCTATCTCCCTGGCCTGGGCACCTTTCCATCTTGTTCCTTGTACACATACTATGTTGACGTTTCTCCTTTCCAACAAATGTGCAATTTCCAGGCCCTTTCCTGTCATGCTTCCTACATTCAAGGTTGCCACTCTCTTGTCTCTTCGACTCATCATTGTTCTCTCTCTTCCATCTTCTTCGAGCTATCTTCTTTAGCCGCACCGGCTCCTGGTACGGTAGCCATCACTTACTTCTCACAGTCACACGGTGATCAGACTGCATGCCGTCTCTGGAGGATGCCCTAGCTCGGTCTATCCTTCTAGTGATCCGCATCATCATAGTTGCTTGGCATGATTTACAGCCGGATGCCCTTCCTGCCACTAACTCTCTAAATTTATCCGTTCTTGGGATCGGCACCAAGTTGTGCTGGACTGTACCCCAAGTATTTGAAAATGTCAATGTGAATACTTTTTTAAACTGCTTAAGACACTTTACAGCAAAAAGTACTCCTTCACTAATAGTGTCTGATAATGGCAAGACGTTCAAAGCTGCTTCCAAGTTTACTATCAAGCCAAATAACATTGATCTGCTACAGGATTACTTGAGTTCAAAGAAAATTGGATGGAGGTTTAATTTAGAGAGAGCAACTTGGATGGGAGGACTTTATGAAAGATTAATTGGCACAATAAAACATTGCGTGAGAAAAGTCTTCGGCAATGCTATGTTGAGTTTTGAAGAGGTTGAATGTACATTAAATTCAAGGGCCATAACTTATCAATAAGGTGTCAAACAAGCCTTGACCCCGTCTAACCTATTATTGGGGCATAGATTATCGCCTACAGCAGAATCTATTAGGACATCTTTTGATGATGATTATGATGAGAATCTTACTGCTAGATTTAAGTACCTAAGCAGGAAATTGTCTCATTTTGGGAATAGATGGCAGAATGAATACTTGGTGATTCTGAGAGAATTTCACAAACAGAAGACTCATTCATTGAAAACTAACATCCAAAGTTGGAGATTCTCTTGTTGTTTTGATGCAAGACGAAGACAAGAGGAGACGCTATTGGAAAACGGGAATAGTGGAGAAAGTAATTCGAGGCCAAGATGGCCTAATAAGAGGAGCCACTGTGCGTAAGTTTAGCAATGGCAAGAGAGAAACTACACATTATTCAGTTTTGAAACTTTTTCCGTTAGAAATAACTAGAGCAGAAAGTGACACAAACGACGGAAATGTGGGTGTACCGGAAAGCAAAGGGATGTGAGGAATGAGATAGAAATCGATGAAATACCCAAGAGTGTCGCAGGGGCTCCTGGTACCAGACGTCAGTCAGTCCGAGTTGCATCTAAGGGTGCTTGATGGAAATCACGGCTCATGTTTGACTCTTAGGGTAGAGTCAAGGAGGGGTGTGTGTTGGAAAATCGATTGCGACATGAATAATTATGAGTGGGTACAAAAGTGATTAGCGCATTTAGAAGAACGTATGCTAAGAATTAGAACATTGTGAAATTTTACGCATTAGAAATTGCCTAAGCAAAGCAGCGTAATAAGAAGCTCGAGGCATAAGCTAATTTCTGCATTACAACCCCGAATATAAAACATCTTGCATGTGTTAAGTAATTCAGTCATGTATGTGGCTTGAATGAAGTTAGATGGAATAATCCAAGAAGAAATTTGTAAGGAGCAAAACTGCAAAGGATTGTCTGTTCGTTTGTGTTGCATTTCTTTGTCGTATTATAAAAAGAATCAGAGGGGCTGAGACTCCTTGACATAGCTAGTCACAGAGGACAGCGGAGACGACGTACTTTGTCTCCATAGCTGCCCAATAGTGCCACTACCTTCGCACCAATCTATCACAAGTGCTTCGACGTGTTTAAGAAAGACACGATCCGCCATCAATGCACCATCGATGCACCATCGCAAGCGAACCCATCGATGTAAATTACAAAGGCGAAGAACATCCATTGACTTAACGTGCATTAAGTCACACACATCGGAGTGCACCAACTAGACGTAAACTAGGCATAATTTCTCTGTACAGAGTGGGAAGAGTTTATCGATCTTGCACTGCATACGGCCTTTGCAGAATGACGTGCTCCTTCACTAGTGCATTTACGCCATTTGCAGCCTCTCTGTCGACTTATTACGGCAGCTCCATTCCATTTAAGTAAGACGAAGGATGACGCCGGAGATCAGAGCTTAGGTTCAAGTTGACTCACTTTTCATACGCAACTACTGTCATTTAGGCATTGTATAATTATGATCGATCATATTGCTTCCGTGATGATGGATTGACTGGATTGTTTTAATAGCGAAATATGTTACAATCATTTGTGTCAGTGACTCTGTGAAATGGTGTGAAATGGTGTGAAATAGTGTGAAATGGCGCAAACGAGGAAAATCGAGCAGGAGAAAGGCTATTTGGATATTGATTTTTCGTGTGCTGAAGACTTTCTAAAATAGCACCTCTTTGCCTACAGCACTCTCATGGGCGAACAAGTTTAATATATCTACCACACCAGTCTAATCAGCTCTATAATGCATTTCATACAAGAGCAAAGAGCATAGCGAGCTTTAAAGAAAAGAAACCTCATGTAATGAAAAATCCTCAATTGTTGCTTTTTAGTTATATACACATACATACTTACAGCATGTCCACAAAGAAATTTCACTGTTTTTCACTCAAAATCTTAATTACAACAAAACATGCACATTAATAGTACATCAGCTGGCGCTATGGTTACACAAACAATCACTTATGATTTTTTATGCAAGCAAGCCGACAAATAGCAATTGACCCACATGTGAAAACAATTCAGTGTACACACATTTTCTACATACTGTATCTTGTAAGGGGCTACTAGTGGCTTTGTACATCATTTCTCATACAAACTATATCAACCGTTAGACATATGACTGCATATGGTAATTACTCAATTTACCACATGGTCTCGAACACAACCCTGTATTTATTCGAAGACACCTCAAAGAGCTCAATGTCTCGAATAAACACTGTACGAGTTTCATGAAACTTCAAATTTTTATGAGTTCTGGTTCTAAAACGATGCTTTACAATTTTCAATAAATTCTACGAGCAAATTTTTGTGAGTAGAATTTTGTAATTTGCTACTAAAGCGTCTTCAATAAATCCACACTAAATGTTTTCACGAATCATATGCACTTCCATATACTCATTTGGATTATCTACAACTAAACTTGCTTAGCATGGACCACAACTGGGCTTGAAAAAAAAAGAGCCGATCACGAAGAGGCACCTTGTCAAAATTCATAAGGTAGTATATACCCACCTGGCGTTTAAACGAGTAATTACGTTAGCCTTGACAACATCTATATCATTTTCTGGTCAAAGATTGAAACAGAAATAGCCTATCCTATGTGTAGCGGTTAGTCAATAATACATTCCGCACAGCTCCTGGTTTACACATGCACTCTGCGTTGGTGATAGAGCAGGTTACATACTGTTAGGTCCAACAGTTCCATGTAATATATCCAGAATAGAAAGGCTGCAGCCAAGAACACACGCTCTGTGCTAGAACCCTGTTTGACAGGTATCATCGAAGTTCGTTCTGTGTAAGAATTCTGTGCAACACTACAACGTATTTTACCAACATAAAAGAGTTCCTTTTGGCCAAATATGTACATAGAATACTAAATTCTCTCTATGGTGTACACCATATTAAGAAAAAGCTACTTTCTTTTTCTTAATTGCCTTCCTTGTTCGAGTAGGTTCCATATCAACAAGAGGCTCTTTGACGACAGTAGCCGTGTATCTTTTCCCCATCATTTCAATGTCTACTTTGGTACCAATGGCTTGCATGTACATTGGTAAATATCCATAAGCAATGCTCTTTTGAACTTGATAGCCGTACCCACCGGATGTGGTGTTGCCAACCACCTATAAAGTACAAGAGTAGAAACTTAATAACACAGTAAGAGAAACAGTCCAATTTTGCATACAACATACGTCATGCTGGCCGTTTGATAAGTAAATATGGTTACTTAACAGAACCTGGGTGGAGTCGAGGGGATGAATTGCTCTGCCTAATTTGTTCTAGTCTAGTATGAATGTCACTGTACTGTTGTTTATATTCAGTTTGAAAATGCTGATCTCAAAGTTGTAAAGCAATAATAGATCAATATACTTCCGAAAATAAATAAAAGAAAATCATTTTTTGTGGGGGACGGGCTAACGGTGAGACAAAGCAGTACATGATTCATGGGCAGAACTATCCATGATCTTCCTTAAAGCATTAGAACTGGTTCTTCCGGGCAGTACAATTGGTTCATGGTAACTTTTCTAATTATCCAAGTTGTGTTGGCTTAATGATTAGTTTCTTAAAGCAAATTGATCTAGTGAACAGTAGTGGCGCTATTCATTTTATTTTCCCGTGACAAACAATACGTCTTTCGAGCAGAAATGTAGAACTTGTCAACCTCTTCCTCGACAGATTCAGGGGCATTTCTACAATTACGTTTCAGAGCGTCCTCTGTGACTTAGAATCAACCAGGCAGACAAGAAAGTCCAAAAAGAAGAAAGGCAACGAAGTACAGACCATTCCTGCTAAAAAAATCTACATCCTAAACAAGCACATTAATAAATCGAGAGCGAGTGATATATAATTTAATAATAGACAGAGACGTACTTCTGGATAGACAGAGGAATACTGCCATATAATTAATGTAACACTGATCAGGGTTATATTGAGAACAAATCTGGCCCGATCTCACCAATACGATTTTAAAGAATTCAACTATGCACTGCATTATGTACAGAATACCTATCACACACTTTGCAGTATGGATGCCATGGATTCAGTTTGGTAGACAACTTTACTCTATACATGTTGCTTCAGGGCAGTGATCGTCACAGGAACAAAACAGCAAGAGGTGTCACGCGGGATAAAATATCACCTTAGTTGATCAGGAATCACAAGTAAGATGTTGAATAAAATACTGACAGTTCCTGTGCAACACACCTTGTTTCCAGACCATATTGTTTCATTCCCCTCGGCATCAATATTATCAGCATCAACTATCAAACAGACTAATTTCTTCTCCAACATCTGACCTTGTTTTGCAAGCAAGGCATCACGACCTATGAAGTTAGCTCCCTAAGTCAAAAATGAGAAAGCAAGAAAGGTTTTGATACGAAATGAAATTGTTGATACTCGATAGTTAAACTCAATATTGTGCCTCCATACATCCATTCTAAACTTTCACTTAACATAAAATGTTACTTTACGTAACCATAATGGCTTTTACATCAAGGATTCAGTTCCAGAATATAATAATGCTAAATGACAGGAAGCATAAAGAAAGGATTGTCTACATGTGATTGCACGGACAGCCATATAGAGGGGAAAACATTAAGTATCAGAGCATCATGAAGGCAAAGATCTGTAATCCTTCATCAATACCACGCATCCAACGGAATATCAGTAACCTGAAGAGTTTGATAATATCTTTCAAAAGTTCAGAAGCAAGCTTCTTAGGCTAGAAAATATACCAGCATACACCACCCCTTCCTTCACTAAATCCTACAATACGATACATGACATATTTATGTTACGCTATAAAAGAGGCATTCGCGTTATTCTGTTTAGGAGGGTATACATGTTATGCTATTTACGGGGTATCAAAATTACATATGCTACATGGATCACAACATGAAGTCTCCCTGTTGTCAAAACGATTAGAAATCAAGATTATTGAACACTTTCTTCTACATTTCAAGGATAAACACTCACATTAGAAGAAAGCAAGCGCTGCAGAGAGGGATGCTTAAAGCCATGGCACAGACAATATTTTAAAGAACAACAGAGAGGCAACAGAAAAACAAGATGATAATACCCCCCGCGTCACTTACTTTATTAAGTTTGATGAAAAAATCGAGGCCAGCTTCAAACGGTTGGATATCGCAGTTCATCTGCAAGAGAAATGTCCAAGTACAAACGGTTAGAATTTGTAACCATTATCTCAACATGTCAGTCTGACATTGTGGTTCACTACCTCCGCAGTGGGACACAGTGGCACATGTCATGTATCCATGAAGCGAACACGTAGTTCTGATCTATGTCAAATTTATCAGATCTTAAACGACAGCAGAGAGTATAGGATAGCTCTTTGATGTCAGAGCTAATATCCAATGACTACAATAAAAAGTTTTATCATCAGTGTAGAAGCAAATGTACTGTCTGCGACCTCCAATTTCGTAGTGAATGAGGTCATCTGTAATGTCAAAGGAAGGTCAAGAAAACATGATATGTTGCTATATCTAGTTCTATTTTCACACTATCTCCAAATATAACTTATAAATGAATTTCAAGCTGTTCGACTACAATTGGTATTTACGTCTTGGCAGTAGACGTCAAGGGACATAGACCACGTTGTAGCGACAGCTATTAACAGAAAAGAACAACGTTTTCATGCCTATTAACCTGACGTACTACAAATTGCTGAAAGATTCTTGCTCACTAAACCTGCATTGCCCACTCAATTGATGTCTAGTGACGTACGCGCTCGGATGATGGACGTTTTTCATTACAGTATACGGTAAGGGATGTTTGTGCAATAAAATTGAACATTTCTGTTGACAATTACATGTCAGCTGAGAACCAGTCAATCGTCTTTAAAACCAAGTTTCTCTAACCTCTAGTGATCAAATGCTACGATGGGCCATTTTAAAAAGCTGGCCATGCTTTTTCAGTACGGGAGTACGTGAACTTATAATTTAATGACTACAGGGTTGTGTACTCTTCTACTTAATTGTCAATTCACTCTAGAAGCTCTAGGCTAAAAGAAGGACCACGTGAAGTACTAGATTATTACCTCAGCACCCCATAATCTGAATCCCTTCTCTAGTCGCAGTGAGTTGATTGCGAATGATCCAATATGATCAATATCAAACTGCTTTCCAAAATACATCAGTGTTTCATAAAGGGTAACAGTATCTTCATTCTTAACATAAAACTCCCATCCAAGTTCACCTACCAAAGAAATTAAACGTATTCAGATGCAATGACAGGCACAAGTAACCGATCAATACTATATTAAAATCACAAAAAGCAATAAATCCAATACACACTAAATTTAACGTAAAAAATGCAATAAATATCCGCATTTCTTTGCGTTTGTGATGGTGACAGCCCTTAGTGTAAATAAGTGGGGGGGTCTAGCAGATGATTACCCTCCACTTCTAATGGGTTAATCTGCATTGCAAGCAGGCCAAATCTGAAGCACAATTGTAGCAGATCTGGGAACCATGCGTGGTAATAAATCTTAGCTGAAAAAGCCTAAAGAGTATAATGTAAGGCAAGCAATTGAGGCATCGGAATTGATTTTCAGAGATTCCAACTGGTTTTGCTTCTCAGGTTAAGATAAGTACAAGTTTGGTCTCTCAGTTATGAGAAAATAAGATCATTTTGACAACACCCGTGAATTAGGAAAGGTAGTGCCGAATCAAATGGCGAAATTCAAAAATAACAGAGGAGTGCATCAATGTGACTGAAGTGCAAATTGTAACAAATCCGTAACAGGATGCAAAGAAGAAAATCAAAGTGTTGACACTTTGTTTCCGCATCTGCAAGTGGAAACCGAATAGAAAACGTATTTCAAAACCAATTGATCAAATTTTGAAGAAGACTTCAAATCTATTGATAGATTTTTGAAGAGTAAAGACCCTATTTTCTGTACTTTATCCAACTGCATTCCAGTCTAGACGTTACTTAGGCTTTCATATAATTCAATTTACCCACATTAATTGCATTTGTTGAGTTTTAGCAAAAGCGTAAAAAGTTGGTTATATAAGCACTTTGTACAATTATTCATACGTTTAATGAGTTTGGCTGACCAGTAACGAGTTAGTACATAATAAAGGTAACCCAAAATATGAGAGATATTCATTGTCTTGTTTGGCATTGAATTTAACTAACAAGAACATTAGAAGAAGTGTTAAGATCTACAAATTTATCAATTTATTTAGTTTCTCAGTTAGAATCGTTACACTGATAATAGTACAAAGCAGTAACAACTCAGACTTCTTGCCCCATTTAAAACATATTTGCATCACACTGTTTACAAAACGAAATCCAAGCGTGACATCTTATTGTGAGAGTCGTGCTTCCAAACACTTGAAGATAGCAATTTTACTTAAAGATAGCAATTACTCCTAAGTTAGTTGCATTTATACTACATCTTATGCCATGTTGTTAGCTTCGATTTCAATATAGTACTCCTTTGATATTTTTGCTAGCCGCTATATTTTATGTGCGTAGTACAGCACAAAGCCAAAAGGAATTTTGTTCCACTTATTAACTTATAAGGTTGAATGTTTTAGCTTGTTCGTGGCATCTATTTCGGAGGGTGTTCATTGGAAAAGTGAATTTAAATTAATTAACGGTCTTGAATTCCAAGCGGTTGAATTAAACGGTGTTCAGTTGATTTCCACGCATTTTGAAATGGGTCTCAACCTACCTCCGAGTTTTAGGGATGGGAATTTATAAAGATAATACAGCATGAGTTGGACGTCCAATGCCTAAAATGGTGACCATTCACGTAGCGTCACAATCAGGGCAAGCCATTGCATCATTGCGTCAATCAGTTAACACTATGCTCTATTGGGCAAACCAATCTACCTGTGTAAGAGACACGTAAAGCAAGAACTGGGACTCCAGCTACAATCATTTCTCTGCAAGCCATAAACTTAAATCCATTATTCGATACATCTTCATTGGTCAATGTCGCCAGTAAATCACGTGATGAAGGGCCGACGATAGAAATGCAGGCCATTGAATCTGTCAGGTTATTAATTTTCACATCCTCATATCCACGGGCATGGTCCTCAAGCCATCTACAGGAACAAAACAAAATTAAAAGTGAATCAACCATGACAACCATAAATATCCAATTTCCTTGCAAAAGAAACTGGTTGCCACATAAATAATTGTGTCTACAAGGTAACTATGTTGGAATCCACCAAATATTTGGATTGGATTGGTTTGAACGGTACCATGATATAAAGTAAGAGGCAAATGTATCCTCAATATTCTTATTCTTCAATAATCACTTGTGGTGTTGCCATGGAGACCCCCCCCCCCCCAAACACACACACACGTTTGGCAAACGATGGCCCATGCGATATTGGGAAATGCACTACAAGCAAAAGCAAAACGTATGACCCCTCAAATGCTAATGACCTGGAGTCCCCGGACACCGTTTAATTCTTGCCCCTCCCCCAAGTTATTTTCTCTGGTCTTGCCGCTGATTTCCACCAAAATTGAAACAATTATGGAACGGGCAGTCTACAGTAAACAGCATGCAATCGCTCTAGGGTAATACTCAGATACGAAGGCAGAGTGTGGAGTAAGATCAATTTGTCCTAGGATCTGGGTTTTATTTTAAATAAAGAATGTGATAAATGGGCAGTTTTTCCCTACGATTTTTGGTAATCCTCACACTGGCGACAGAAATAGGTAGGATCAGACTAAAAATATATTTCCAAATCTAATATTGTACCTAAATCCAGTTTCAGGCAGGTATATCCGTACGGTATAAAGAAAATAAACCTGACAATGCCTCTTGAAAAAAGTTAGGAGTAGATAACTTTTGTCTTCCTACAGTAGATCAGTCTTGTTTTGATCGAACGACGTAAGTAATATACTAGTTTTCAAAAATCGAGAAGTAAAACTTAATGATCTCCACAGCTTTGATTACCATCTGTCTACGACCAGTCACATCTCAATTTGACATTGGCAAGAACTACGAAGTTTTTTAACATTTCTTTTGAGATAATGTTAAATGCGATGAAAAATGGACTCTAATGAACACCAATATTGACTCAAATGTTTGTTACTTATACACTATGCCGTTGTTTATGAATGACAATCAACTTTCAATCGAAAAGTGTAGCATCGATTTAAAATTTCATTCAATATCAACATACCTGAGATCGTGGTACTCTGATCCTCCTCCGGTAATGACAAAGAAATGGTCGGATCCAAGTGTCGAGATGGTGACCTCTGCGTACACCTTACCACGATTTGTCAACACATGACTTACATTCACACCACCAATCTAGAAAAAAGACAGACATTTTACAGCATCATGGAATTCACTAAAATGAGCAAGTAGCCACCGGTGGTTCATGAGCACTACTAACTCTTCAGAAAGCATCAGGTAAATTTGCTGGCCTGTGGTCTTACAGGACAGCTTAATAGCGAAGGTTGTATGGTCCGTATTTGCCATTAGTTGTGTGGCTTCAGGACTGAGG
Source organism: Chironex yamaguchii (assembly GCA_024741275.1). Classification (NCBI taxonomy): domain Eukaryota; kingdom Metazoa; phylum Cnidaria; class Cubozoa; order Chirodropida; family Chirodropidae; genus Chironex; species Chironex yamaguchii. Next base: position 20,096 of record JANTCA010023565.1, read on the forward strand.
GACATGGCTGCCCTTTTTGCATCAACCAACTGAGTTGGTCGACTTGGCTCTATTAACTCTACAGATATTTGAGCAACATCAAACATCGATATATATATCTTCAAATGTTTAGCACCTTGAACTACGTTTTTCGAAATTTAAAGTGGTGCTTATGAACATCGGAATGGGTTGTTTTCGAGCCAAGATTTTAGCACAAATGGTAACAATATATACTAGTTCTTTGCTATGCTTTGGACTATAAAACAAGGAACATCAGGCGTCGAAAAAAGTAACCATTCATTCATCAGTGATGTTTAGAATCAATTTATTGTGTTAATCGGATAATATCTCTAGATGAAGATAAATGACTTGAATTTGTTTGAGACCATCTAATCAGGGCACTGGCCTTCTTCCTTTTAGCAACTGAGCCTGCTTCCGCTTAAGCCCAAAAACTATGCCAGCAGGTCCAGCAATCCTCATGATTGATTAAAAGCAGCAAAGTGAAATCACATTCTTTATAACACAAGCATTATTCTATTTGTTTTCTGTCGGATGAAAGCCAAGATAACATCTGTCTGATCCCCATGGGTTGTTCATGCGCTGAGATTACCGCCTATAATGTTCTGCGCAACTCACCCGCTGTTGTGAAGATGTCAAATAATTAATTGTCAAAATCAAAGAACTTTTCTCTATCCTAAATTTGAGACAAGGCATATCTGAATATAAAACGGTGATTCCGACATATAGGATAGTGAAATCACATTCCTAAACCATTCGTTACTCTTTCCTGGTGCTGGTTACAATCCAATAAAGAGCAATAACTCCATACTTACTGGTGGCAACTTGTTGGCAACTACATGATCTAAAAATGTTGCGGCATCTTTTCCCTTTATTTCAAATTTGGCAAATGCAGACAGATCAGCAATGCCCACTTTGTTAAGAACATGATGACATTCACGTCCAACAGGGTCAAACCAGTTAGTGTGGTAATAGCTTGGTTTGTAACCAGGTTCATCTTCAGGTTTCACAAACCAATGCGGCACTTCCCATCCGGAATGGCAACCAAACTCAGCATTTGCAGCTTTTAAATGCTAGGATGGAAATAGAAATGTGTTAAGAACCTCAAAAGAAGTAACGATTAAGAACCTCAAAAGAAGTAACGATAATTATCACTGATGAACCTTTTTGAAGTTGAAAACATTAGAGCTTAATAAATCACACATGCATCCCTAATTTTAGTGAGTACCATTTACGAATTCAGTCCTAATGACAACCAGCCGTTAAACCATCGAGAGAAATCACGCATTCACCCTAAAGGCCTTTAATGTTTAGGTTTTGATAATTATAACACACACTTAAGCCAATGTGAAACTGGGCTGATCACTTGGAAATCTTCGTCCTTAGTTTGAATGCTTATGAATACTTAGTGTCCAAGTTCGTGTGAAAATGAATTGAAAATCACAACCAACAAGAAAGAAGTTTTCAAGGACAAATAACCCTATTTCCTTACTATGTTTAACCAATCGCACTCCTTCCACAATCCCATAAGACTGGAGTGCCGAACCTATATACAAACCTAGACATTTCAGAGAAACCCCTAGAGTGACCTCCGAAATTAACTTACCTCATAAATGGGACTGACTCTCATTGGGCGGCCTGCAAACCTCTCCTCTTTAGGATAGCCTTGTAAATTGTTGTAACCATAAGACTCTCTACATTTTGTAAGTACGTACTCCTTGGTCGTCCATTTTCCATAGCGACCAGGGTCTAATTCAATGCAGTCAAACGAGGGTTCACCATCCATGATCCAATCTGCCAAATACTTCCCTACTCCACCTGAGAATAATAAAATCCAAAAGTACTAGTCAAAGAATCGAATATGCTTACGACGAGAGACAGAACCATTGCGTCTTAAGAATCGTACAATAAAAATTGAGATTTTACACCGCCTTCTTGAGAGAAAACGATCCATCAGTGAATCGTCGCACAATGGCCAAGATTGTAGGTCACATTTTTGTAGATGTATCGTTTTCCAACACAAAAAGTCGGTTAAGATTGAACTGACTTTTTATAAATACGTACTTCCTATGCCAGAAGTCCGAAAACGCGAGAGACCATTGAAGGAGAAGATAAATATAGATTCAGAGAAGCATACTTCATAAGGCTGCAACGAACATACCCTGTTACGTCAATGATAGGTAAGGTAATTATTAATTCATAGAGAAGCAGTCTTCTTTATTAATTCACTGCATTCAGATGTATTACTAAAGTCAATAATGACATGCAAAGCTCCTTACCAGCATGAACAATACCATATCCAAATCCGACTGCAGTCCAATAGTTGTGCCTTCCTGGATACGGACCCACCATGGGTAGAATATCAGGTGTGTATGTAATTGGGCCTGCAACTACACTTGCTATCTCTGCAGACTCCAACACTGGAAATCGCTCCATGGCATTTTCAACATTATCCATTATTCTGTCTAAATCACTTTGGTAAAGTTCCTTCCCGAAACCGGGTGGTACACTGTCCCACCTGAGAAAACGTAACAGAAACATGCAATTACTACAAAGCATCAACTCAAATGCCAAATGCTATAATACAGGTTGATAACATGTTGGCATTATTGATACTACAATGACATGACCAAAATTATCTCTAGTAGCCACCAATAGCAACAAGTGCGAGGCCAAGAGCAAAGTGCAAAAGCTATGGTTTTAGGAGTTTACTATGCCATAAGTCGTCAGCTTTTTTCTAGACTATGTTTCAAGAGATCACTCTCCCACCGTCGGAATCGACGGCTTCCAGAGTTAACAAAGACTAGGATTTTCAAAAAAGTGCAAAGAGCTGTTTCGCATATCGTTAGTAGAATCTACAAACTTGAAAAATCAGACCATTTTGAATCTTCAATTTATCAAGTAAATTTCGAATAAAATCGACGTGGTGATTACTTTCGAAAATTAGATTTGTTGTCGACTACAAAAGTTCGATTGTGTCTCGTTTAAGAGAGGTTATGTATGTAACGTATTAAGAAAAGCGAATCATGAAATCGAAGTATATATACATTACTGTCATGGTGTGCACTTGTCATCATTTGTAACCTGAACCTTCCCGAACTTTCAGCAGATGGCACTCTGCCAGACGT
>JANTCA010023576.1:0-23217 GCA_024741275.1 Chironex yamaguchii
TTCATATACTACTAAGCTTTCTTGTGTGGTAGGTACACAATCCTTGTGAATGGATGGCAAGATCTTTCTAGTTGTGAGAACAATTCTTGGATTTACAGCAGAGAAACACTTAACTACAGCTTTTTTAATCTGTGTTTCTATGCGGATAGAAGCATTGCCTAGCCAAGGAAGTTTTAAGTATACAGGACAATTTTGAGGTCCAAAAGACTTTTCGGTTTCAAAATCATTTATCTTTTCTCGATGAATTCTAGAAACAACATTCTCTGGATACCTGTTTTCAAGGAGAATAGATTTTATTTTCCCTAGTTGCGAATTTAACTTAGATTTTGAACAGATACAAAGTGCTCGATGGGCAAGTGTTCTGATGAGGTTGATTTTCCTCTTTTTGGACAAAAAGAATCCCAACGAATGTAAAAGCTTTTAAGTATGATTTTAGCGGAATGTAGCAAATTTTCAAGGCGATTTTCAAGCTTTGTACCACAAAAAGATTGTTCAGGACCTTTATTTTTATTTCGATACAATGCACACTAGCAAAGCATTTGTAGCAAACCTTTAGCAAATAAACATATCCTACTTCCAATAACTATACAAGTTCCATTAAGGCAACTATGTGAACGGACAAATGCGCCTTCAAAGTTCACAGGTTTCTGCCCTGAATTGGTCTCCGTCTTTCAATTTGCGTCATATTATCAAGTTCTTGGTCTACCTCTATCATGTCTATAGGTACTTGCTCATAAGTGTTGATTATTAACACCGAGAATGGTGGATACAAACCACCATAGACAAAATTTGAACAATTTTAGTTCTGGAATTTAAAACTCGTCGGGAATATTTCGATTTTCTCCTAAAACAATGCAGATTTTGCAGTAATATATAATGTTATTAGTTATTCTCAGTTTTTCTTTATTTTTGTTTGTTTATCAATAACCGTGGTTGGTAGAGTGTGCAGGATCAGTGCCTCGGAAAAGCAAACCAAATCATGTTCTTAATTGCAACATGTAGATACAAATTTAATAGATGTTTTTTAACAAATTCATGCAAATCCTTCCACTGACATCATACAAGGTGTTGTTCGTCATCTCTGTTCCCAATATTCGTCATGGCCAACCCAACTCTCACATAACAGTGGTGCCACGCTCAACTTCTCTTTCCTCCATATTGTGCAGGCGATTTCTCCCTACTTCCACCTGCGGATAACAGCATTAATTTTATCCATGATGCTTTACATTCTTAAACCTACTAGCTGCCATGCAAATGCTATAGCCCGGTCAAAAAAGGGCTCCCTTACATTGATGCTCAGGTCTATATTGTGAATTATTGTCTAAGTTATTGTTACACATATGTTTAAACGTACATTCACGCATCTGAATAAAGTGGCTAAAACAACTTATCATGCCTTTAAGTTTTAAGCATCTATGAAAATAGGCTCTCTTAAATAGAATATAATGCCGTAAAAGGGGAGATGACGTAAAATAAAGATCTTAACAGGTCTCTGTAAGATGTGAGTTTCTAGAGTTGTCTTTTTCGGAAACTGCCGAAGGGAAGTCGATAATGTTTAATCTTCAAAATTTAATTAAAAAAACCAACAAGAAATTTCAGTGTTTGGCCGCAAACAGTTTAAAATCCCCGCCAATTCAAGTAAACTATCCACTTATCGTAATTTATCCTGTAGGTTCTCGGAAAAAAACCAAATTCGGCGGAAATCCCTATTGTGGCAACACTGTCTCTCAGTCTACCGAGGCTTTATGTTTATGAGTGCTAATAACATATGTCTAAAGTTAGAATTGAACAGTGAATGCACTCAACGTGCACGACGTATGGTCTATAAATTGGCAGGGGATTGTGTTTTGACGTTTTAATTTCAACAAGTGCTTAAGTGACGATGCCAGGAGCCTCTCTTTCCAGACAATAACGGGCAATTGGGGGCGATTAAAAATCTTTGTAGCATGGTTTTGTGAACTACCACTGCCGCTTTGCCGACGAACTTTTTAATGTCTGAGCTGGAGAAATTAATAGCAAAAGGTTAAATGTTGTTTCAATAATACCAGAAAAAATAATTGCAGGAGATACGCTTATAGTCAGTCATGTCTTGTTACCTGTCAGTGATCTTAAACTGTTCCCATGGCTACAGCGTGAAAATGTGCTAAATAAGTGTTTTCCTCTTGAAAAACAACAATGTGATGTATTTTATCTGCTATTCAGAGGTACATGTTTAACTTACAATAATAACATGTTTCTCAACATTTCAAATTGAAAATGAATGAAAAATGGGTCCTTAATGTCAAACCTGTTAAAAATACAATTTTCAATTCGTGACTCTCTTTCACGTATTTGGCAGTTCTTGATTACACATTGTACTGTCAAAAATTCAAAATCAAGTGGATTATATTTTTTGATCAACTTAATGATTTAGTCCTTGCTTACCTTTTTTATAATCAATTTGTATTGCAACCGCCTTGAGTTCAGGGGTTCCGTCTTCAGATGTCCCCATCGCAAATAAAGTAATTGGTGATGTGCTGTTTCTCATGGCTCGTTCATCTTGCAAATCTGGATCCATAATGTCCGTTACAATTGGGATATCGTGATACATTGGATACTCAATGACATATATTAGTCCTTTTTCAATAGCCTAATTGGTAAGATCATATACGAATAAAGTAAGCAGTAATTATCAAACTGGAATGTTCGATACAGAGCATAGACCTATGAATCATGCACAGAAAACACTGCTTTATTAATGTGACTAGCGAACTCATACAAAAAATATGCATATAAGTCAAGAGTTTAAATATTTATGTATATGTATAGATATGTTCTAATGAAGATAACATCGAAACGTTAAAGAACGGTGTAGTTTTAAGCCAGATATAATTTTTGTTAACTATAGGGGATTGCTGGCTATATGAGTACTTTAAAATATGGATGGATGGATGGATGGATAGGTAGAGAAGGATGGATAGGTAGAGAATGATGGACGGAAAGCAGAATGATGGACGGAAAGTAGAATGATGGACGGAAAGCAGAATGATGGACGGAAAGCAGAATGATGGACGGAAAGCAGAATGATAGATGGAAAGATAGATCTCAGGAGTGGAGTATTACTACAATACTTGCACTAAATGACTTGCAATTGACTTGGCTCGAATCTTACAATTTTTAGGAACGTAGTCTGTAGGACTGATCTGGAGTAATTATTAAGTTGAGAACAGAAGCAAAGTTATAATTACGACTACCGGGGCGTCGAAGCCGGTCTCACTACAGCTAATCTGACGCTTTCCTACTGAGCTAAACAGCTCAATAGGAAAGATAGAAAGACTATAAGTCATTCAACCATGATCGTCTACCCTTGTTACTTGATGTCTGTCTATTAGTGTATACTCCCCGGTGGTCATAATCATGTCTTAATGTCTGTTCTTAAAACATAACCACCCAGTCGACCTCTATATGTATAAACAGTGATAAATGGATGCCTTGTAAACACAAAACACATGCCACTCGTAATGCGTATACACTAATAGACAGAAACCAAATAACGGGGGCAGGCGATCGGATTTTGCCCAGTAGTAAAAAGCGTCAGATTTGCAGTAGTGAGACCCGGGTTCGATGTCTCGTTGGTCATAATCATACCTTTACTTCTGTTCTTGACACAAGACCACCCTGTCCACTTCTATAAGTAATATTCAGTTGACCGAGTTTACTTGGTAAACATAGCTTGTAATCAAATAGTTAATAAAATAAATTTAGTAGCGTCGATAATACATATACGTAACACGAACTGAGTGTATATATATATATTTCTATATAATTGTCAAGAGTGGGCATTACCACAATAGCTGCACTAAGTGGGAGCCGACGGGGCTCGAACTTGCAATCCTCAGACTTAAAAGCCTTATATATATATCTTACTGTGCTTAGAGTATATTGATATCCAACAACGGTTCTAACGGCTGCTTCCCAACCAAATAGATCATTTAATTTACTGTGAAGCTCCTGCCAGCCCATGCCAACATCACCTAAAATATACAAAAGTCGCTCTGGAAACTTAAACAGTAAAACGTAACACACTTTAAAAGTACTCTTGTTTTATCGAGTTTGTATCACACAAAATTGTGTGTGAGACACTTAATGGCAACAACGAGAAGGATTAATGAATACATGGGGGTTGCGCGTTCAAAGAGAAAGAAATAGAAAAAAATTCGAAAATGACAGGAACTGGAAAAAGGTTGAACCACAGCAATTCTGGTGGCTACCGTGCTGCAAAAATGGCCCGTACAACAAATTAGAGAAATTTAATTGATTAATCAATCGATCTTTCAAATATTTTAGTTAATAAAGAGTGCAAAAGCTCATAGAGCACAATTTTTGAAATTTGAAGTTTAGACGCCGTTATTTCCCTTTTGGATACACCATGGACTCAGTAACCTTCATGACTAGATCACTACCTTGCACAACCTCGGATAGGGAGATCTTAAGTGTGACAGTATCATAACCTTTCAGTAATGGCTGTTTTGTTTGTGTGTAAATGAGAGTTAAATTGTTGAAACTTGAAAAAACAAATCCAAGGTGGAACCGGACCCACAACTGCTATACCGGCAGAACGCTGTGACATCTGAGTTACAGGGAAGTTGTTTCTAAAGGGTGAATTTGGAATGCCATGATTTGTGATTGTGTCATTACAAAAGTAAGAATAGCACTTCTAATTTAATTTTATTCAAGTTTGGGAAGAGTCGCCAGCTTCCTTTCGTTGCAGGCTTAATGAACCATGTTGTGTGGTCTCATGGGGGGACTGGACTAGAGTCTTAATACTTAATCTAAGTCAGACGTTGTGTGGGCCACCAGAATTGGCAACAGAAAACTCATTTTTATAGAAGTATTTATTAGCCCACAAAAGGTACGGTATTTGGCTTACCATTCGGTGTGACTCTTTGGAGATACATAGGATTCAATCCCGCCAACCTTTGCTCGACGAAATATTTATCTAATTTCCAGTCTCCATCTATAAGAGACGGAAATCCTTCCTTCGTAGACGGAAGCTTGAAGTAGGGAAGCGGATTTTTCTGTTAAAATAAAAACGGAAGCAAAGAATAAAATAATTTGCATTCGGCTTCTTCCTTAAAACTTCCAAATTCAGGCAGTGGAATTTACAACGTTGCTTTAAATAGAATTGGATTTTTTGAACAAGTACGCAGAGAATGGAAATCAATTGGTCTGTGATTTTGCCTTTCATAATCGTTTTGATGATCCATGCTGAACTTTCCCGTGAACAATTGTTAGTACACTTTTTGAATGAATGCTGCTGGTCATGGTGACTAAAAGTAGAGGGGAAACGTCTACAGTACACTTTCAGTCAGTTTTTCGGTTTTCCTACCAAATGATGATGTTGGTAAACGTTTGTTTGGTTCCGATTACGAAAGCTGGTTAATATTATTTGAATGTGATGATTGTGGCGTCCCTAGTATTAGGTGTGAGAGTTGATAATATGTTTAATATTGGCGAGCAAAGAGATTTTAAATGAAAACTGGTAAATGCAGTAGTGTAGTATTGGCATGAAGTAGTGGTTTTAAGGAAGGGAGATTGAATATTCATGTCATCTCGCATCATGCCATTACCACAGTAAGCAGACCATTGAGGAATTTGATAATTGTACCGTTTTCCATCATTTCTTTTTAGTTTTAACTTCCTCGATACACTTGCAATGCCCTTTCCAGTCCCTTCTTTGAGTTGAAACTGCAAAAGTAAGCCAAAAAACTATTGCTAAAAAAAGCAGCAATGACCAGGCAATAAAATAAATTGGGAATAAGCCTACGAAAAATAAAAAAGTTGACCATTTCATTTTTCACTTACTAGTTGTGCGTTGACGAAAAATCGGTATACATCAATATAGTCCTGATATTTATCAAACGTCCGCGTTCTAAAAATTTTTCTGGCAACCAAAGCAGTCTTGTTATTACTCAAAAGCATGCCTGTGAAATAAACATTAAACCAATGCGCAGTAAAAGGATCCATCATGGAATATGATGCTAAATCCTGAAATGTCTGATTCAGAAATGGAAAGATTGGATCTGTCGGTTTTCGAGCTGGATCATCTGGCTTAATCGGTTGGTTTAAGTGATAAAACACTTTATTTTTCATCAATCCCATCTTTCGATTTTGAAGACATTCTTGCGTTGCTAATTGTGGAAGGCAAACTGGACATCCTACCCCTACAAGAAAAGGAGATTGTCATGAACATAACAAGGTAACGTAGATTGAAAACATTGTCAAGAGAGTATAGCAGAGGAGGATGCAGGGTGTTGCGAAAGCAACAGTCAGATTTTCAAATATCCAAATATTGATCAAAAATCTAAGTATCAGCAGTAAAAGTTGCAGAGATGATTATTATTAGTATCAATAATGAGAACTCTCATACACGTTGACATTTTTAATTTTATTTGCTGTATTTCAAGTTAATTTACTTGAAATTCTTCATTTATCGTTGTTTGACTCTTTGAGGCCACTTCCGGGGCCAGGGCTCATGTTTTGGTATAGAGCCCTGCCGAGTATTTTGCTATTTATAGTAATGGGATTTGGTTCTGCTCTTTGCCGCTCCTTCGCCGTTCTGCATGCTATTCGCTATTGTGTATTACCTTCTTGTAGCAAAATGGTAGCACGGTGTGCGATTAACAACTTTCCATGAGAAGAAAAAAAGAATATATTATAATATACAATGCATAATTAATTAGTAGACATCACTCACGCCGTGCTAGAGCTTTGATAAAGGAAGCTCTTCGATATGCATTTTTATAATTCAGCAACGTATCTCGCCAAAACGTTTGCTAAACGGCCGTTCTAAAAAGGTAGAAATAACCCTGTTGTACAGAGTACCTCCCATATTTGATATTTCTCTTTGTTAGGTAGTTAGTTAGTTAGTTGGCTGGTTAGTTGGCTAGTTAGTTGGCTAGTTAGTTGGCTTGTTAGTTGGCTAGTTAGTTGGTTGGTTGGTTAGTTAGTTGGTTGGTTGGTTAGTTAGCTAGTTAATTTGCATAACATTTGCAATGTTCGTGTCTGCAGAAATGCTGATTAGAAAGTGTTGTCCCATTTTAAGAGGAGACTAGAGTTTTTACTTGAGATTTTGAGGACGAAAACGTAATAATGTGACAGGACTCGAACCCGTTATCTCTATCTTTTTTTACCTTTGAACAATCACAACAGTGCCGTAATGAAATAGGATAATGTTTTCCCCCAAGACAATAGAAAACCAAAGTGCAAATTCAAAAATTAATGTATTACTTATTTTTTAAACTTTCATCTTCACGAGGTAAGTGATATAGCCTTGCTACAATATCCTCTACAAATTTATCCATTCAATGGACATAAATTTGACAACAACTACTTACTCTGAGTACATCCGTTTCCGGAGACATACACAGACCATCCTGGGCAGCATTTGTAGACATTATAACTTGATCTTTTCTGGTACGGATACCAATAAATAACGGCATTGACCCTAAGAAAAGGAGAACAAGAACGAAATGGGGTATAGCGAATCTGGTAAAGGACAACAAATCCCTCCATTGTCTTACTTTAATATCATTACATGTACATTAGTAAAAAATGATTCGATCGAATATAATATTTTAAAATGTAATATGATATGGTTAAATATTGTACGATATTAAGCAATAAATGATAATACGAAATAGTAAAGTATTATTAGCGTGATAGCAGACAGAACTATACTATTGGCATTATTTGGATTAGACCACATCATAATGATGGCAATACATCAACACATCTAATATGTATACAGTAGAGTTTATGTACTAACCTTGTCTCTGGACACATGAGATTCGGATTAGATGGAATTCCACATTTCTTAGTGCTGTGTACAGTTGTGGTTGTAACATTTTTTCTCATCACAGTACGGTACTGATATGCTTTATATTCACAAATATTATTTCCATGGGCAGGTGCAGGTTTTTGACCCCTAGAATGTAATTGAAAATCAAATGGTAAAATCTGACGTTCAAGGGTCATTCTTTGAAAACAACAAAAAGTGTAATTATTTAACGACGCTTATTACTTAAATTTTTTAATAAATCTTCAAACTTTATGTATCTGCAAAAACCCATTAATTAGACTCAATTTAAGCGCGACACCCATTGCTTCTGACATGCATTACGACTGACAGCTCACGATCCTACGATACTGCTGCACTTCGAAAGCATTTTCAAAAGCAAATGCCAATGACATATTTTCTGAGCATACAAATTGGCTAAGTATGAGGAAATCGACATGATTACTAATTATGCAAGCAAAATGTAACATTAACAGATTTAACAAATCTGGTCATAAAGGATGCCATATAATAAGGTCAATTCTATTAAAATCGTTTTAATGTCAACAGGAATGATATGGTAACGTGATAAGTACTTAAAAATATTTATGTGGCTTTTTAAGAGACGCAGTTTCTGGTTATTTAAGAGCAATTCCGAGAGAACTACTTTTGTTTTAGTGCTGTTAATAAATATGTCGAAACTTTAAATGCTCCTAAAACATAACTAGTAACAGAGATCATTAAACTGAGTAAACTAATCGTTTAGTTCAGTTTTAAAAAGACCAGTTAAAATTAAAGTTAGGGTTGAATTATTTCCAAATCCGTATCGGTTAAAAAATCTTACACCTTTGCAAGGAAAACACTTGTCAGCTAAGCATAAAAAATATATGGCTAAAAATGACAATAAACAATAAAATTGGTTTCTTTAGCAGTGAGGACTGTGATATTCTTTGACTAAAAGTTTGAAATTGCACTTTAGTTAAATAACTATTAGCAGAATTTGTTCATTTGAATTCTAACATTGTTGCTGTGGTTAGAATTACAACGTGAAAAACATGAAAAAAGTGCTAATCAACTCGTGATCTTCGTTGACGATATTACACGGAAGAATATGCGGACAGTCTGACAATCTACATATTTTGGCTTTCGAGATCACTTTGGACAAGATATTTGCTATGAAAGAACAACTAAACTAACAAAAATTTCCCAGGACGGGCATTTCAGATCATAAGTACATGGCTATGTTCTGAGTATACCGCAAGACCTCCTTAATACAACCACGACACTTTTAAAATGCTCCGCGACCCCTACGGGGAGAACCACTTTGGTCCATGATGGTCCACGACATTCGAATTCGAACAAAAAAATGGTATTGATACAGTCATGGGCTTGATTTCAATTGCTTTCGACGGAGCTAAGCCTAGAACCGCCATAAGGCACATACGTCTCTGGTTGAGCTATAAGTGTCTCCCGTCATATACCATTTAGTATACTTGTTACTGATTCTATTGCCAAGGTTAGGGAATCTTACTGAGAAGTGAGCATTTCATAGTAGTGGGCCCCGTTACATTCTCTCACCAGTGATATTTCGTCTTTGATGACACAGTTTCAAACTAGCAACCGCTGGCTTACAAGGTCGTCATTTTATACACTATACCACTACGGTTTTTCATTGGCGCTATTTTTCAATTCTGCTCAACTGCAGCAGCACAGTAGATGTTTGGAGCGAGTTTCATTCTGTTGTTCTTTTGCTAAATCTTATGACAGTTGCCACTGCATATTAGAAAAGGGGTACACATTTCTACGCCTTACAACTGAGTTGGTTGTTTACGAACATTCGCTTCTGTGGCCAACCACTGTGGGACATAATTCTTTCTTAGCTCTTCGTCTAACTCGTATGAATACTTTCAATATTTGAAGATAGTTTAAACAGTATCATCGGTACTTCTATTGCCATTGGATTAAACGGCGTCTATACATTCATGTCGATGATTTTATTTGTTCTCCTTTATCATTCTCTTTGAAACAAAATTTCTCTGATTCAAATGATTACAATCATTTTTTGAGTCATTTCGTCAACAAAACGACTTTTTCCAAACATATTATACGTCGGCCAATTTGCTTGGAAATCATTAGTATTAGCAGAATAGTAGAGAAACAGAGGTTTTTCAAACGAGTTGGATATATTAATATCATGCTAAGGTTGACAAGCAGGCCACCTGAATATAACCTTATAGAAAAGCAAATTTACAAGCTTGACAATAAAACCAAAAGAATCACTTGTATATCTAAGCTTAATAATGTAACTTTGAAACCAAAATTAGAAATCGATTTTAGTTTGACTAAGTTAGAGACGGATACAGTTGTCAATGAATTGCAAATCACTGTAATCATTTGTTGATATTACTTCCTGTGTAAATTCAAACGGACTTTTTATTATAAATCATCTGGTGTAAGGCTACAAGAACGGTTCTTCTCATTATCATCGGCGCATGTATTCTAATAACTTTATCACAACAGTACCTAAGAGAAAACTTGAAAATTTTATTGAGATTTACAAAAATACTCAACTCCAAGTTTTATGTCAAAAAATTCACTGATCTTTATAACCTACTCGGCAAAACTGACTAATAATGTTCCTGTTCCTAAAAATTTGGCGGAACACATGTGCGTGACGTAAGAACGATAAAAGCTGTAATCTTACTTACGTCAAGTGCAAGTTTTCAACCTACAAGTTTCACGTTTTATGACCGATACGTATACCATACGCCATTCTCAGAGGCAGCAAAGAACGCTTATTAGCTTCTTTGTCCAGAAATCACCACAATATGCTACTTTACAGAACAACGCAAAAGACATGTCAGGCCACACATCGTAATACAACATATAGATGCACTCGTGACGCGCAGGCGTCCGCCAAGAAGTTCAAACCAAAAACAAAATAATAATCTATATTTGTTATAGCCAGTGTGTCTAGACGACTTAACATAAAGCTATTTCGAAAATGTGTGCGAAGGGAAATACATATGTGATTTCTCAAGGCCTTGGTCATATCTTTTTTGATTGTGGGAGCTTATCTATACCTTACGTTGTACCAAGCAATGCTTCAGATTTATAATTTTTCCCCGTTCTAGATCATGATATTCGAAATTTTTAAAGTTTCCAGATCAATCTTCAATATATGGTAGAACCTCGTTTAAACTTATCTTGTTTACTTTTTCTAATTAACCAGACCATTTATTGTGGCTTACATCTCTCAATGATAGAGCATCCTTTCAGAAATTCCTAAATCCAGACAGTGGTCCAAATAAACTCCAGAATCTGACTGTTTGTTTCCGACATGACCTGAAAATATCATCAAATCGGTTCACGACTTTTTGAGTTATGCTGCTAACTGATAAATAGATAGACAGACAGATAGATTGATAGACAGACCGACAGATAGATAGATAAACAGACAGACAGATAGATAGATAGATAGACAGATAGACAGACAGATAGACAGATAGATAGACAGATGGACAGATAGACAGATAGATAGACAAATAGACAAACAGATAGAGAAGTAAATGACGACAAAAATAAACCCCCTCGGCAGATACCTCACGATCGATCAATTGGCAGACCTAGGTGAGGACAATGGAAGGTGGAGAACGGATACATTTCCCAGACGGGCAACTCACAACCTGCCGTTCATAAAAAGAAGCTAATCAAGGAAGTTCTAGATTTAAATACCTATTGAAACTTCAAACATTTATCTTTACGCTCAATTCTTGTACGCAATATGGTGATGCAAGCTGTCGTTCACGTGTGTTGTTGGTTTGACATCAAATTCAAGAGGAATTAGTACTTTAACAAGAATTAAACAGTTAACAACTGATCCTAAATGATGACATTCGTGCTCTTAATTAGTGCAAAATTGTTCCCCGAGCGCCCATGTATTGCTATTTTCTCGCCCACGAAGCAGCGCTTAAAAAATCTCTGACGCATTATTGATCATAACCACTCCTATATTTTTGTTAAATAAAACCTCTTTCTTCTTAACAACGTGATGTACAGCAATTTTCTTAAAGCGGCATTATGTACATTAAGTGATTATGTAGTTGAAGCTAGGAGCATTTGGATTTGCAAGGAAGAGCGATCGCGTAGCAGGGTAACAATGGTTTAATTCATCTGTAAAGATTGCTGTAGCTTCACTTGTCTACAAGTTTAGTCAAACAAAACTAAAGCAGTAGCTTGCATGTACAATAAAATGCCGTTTGTAAGTGTATGTATCAATACAAAACCTAGTACATATATTTATTGTAGCAAGTAAAATACAGGGATGATCTTCATAAAGATTCCTGTTCCTGGGATTTTTTAACAAAAACAGTAATGGGTTTGTAGACATAAGGTTCTAATCTGATTTTTAGGTGGAGAGACGTATGTTGCACAGCAAAGTAGGGGGAAGAGGAGCTCCAGAATCGACGACACTTGTTGTGACCAAATATAGTTGAATAGTAATTACAATTTATTGCATTTATTACGGATATAAAAGGCCAATCTTTTCAGAAGTGGGGGTCAGGACTTCTATGTCCCCCATGGAATGGTCCTCTACCCAGGTGGTGGATTACTATGAAGTTTTCCCCCTTGTAATATGTAGTCCAACTGACATTGGCCACCAGACTTACATACCAACAATACAAACATACAAATTGAGACGAGGCTTTATTAAATAAACATACTTTTCAAAGTTATACGTCTCAAAATTCAAATTATCCGTTCATATGAGCAGCTTCAATTTTTTAAGCCAAATACCCGAAATTCTCCCTCGCTCCTTTCAGAAATTGGACACGTACAAAGTAACTGCAGAGAAGTAAGCTTGTGTACTAATTTAGCTAATATAGGACCTTGCTTGATTTTAACTTTGCATTGGTTTTTCTGTGGTGCACAGTTCTTAATTTTTTCTTATGTTACTGAATATTAAATTGGAGTGAAAGCCTACTATTTATTTTATCTCAGGCAGAACTTAGATTGTAAACGATGAATTTAGTCGATCTCAATATAAGTCAAACTTTCAGAAAATTGCCATCAATTTTGTCATATATGAAATTAAATTAATGTACTTCCCACTTTACTACCACTGTAATTTGAAGTCTATACAATTTTTTTCCTGGTACGTAATGATTGTCAAATTCATTTTAATAAATTCTTAGTTTCACAAAACTTTTTAACCTGAGTGAAGATTTTACTCTGTTAATACTTTTTGAGCCAGCACTGTAAAAACATTCTCGTGAAATCAGATGACAAAGGTCACCTAAGCATCACTTGTTCCGATATACAGGAGTTTGACGTAAAAGAAAACGAAGCAGTTCATACTTTTGGAAACTTTATTAGGGGAAGGAGGTTACGATTGAACCAGGTGCCAGAATACTTGAAATGTTGAAGCAGCTTACTACGCTATTTTATATATATATGGGGAAAAATTTCCAACAGTGAATATGCAATATACAACGTATACGTAGGCATGATATTGATCTTGTAGATTAAACTGTTATGATACACAACAGAGACAGCTCTTATGTTATTTTAGAATTAAGATATTATACGTTTAGATTTTGTAGACTGTTTTCATCCAAATCAGGACGAAGTCATACGCCTTCCTTGTAATTAACCAAATCGATAAGTGGCAAGTTGTCTTGAATTCATCTTGGTTTACACATTAATAATTTGTAAGAGCACTTTTGACTCAACAAAACTGAAAAATCCATTATCTCGATTTACTTATAAGCTCTTAAAGTGATTCTATTAAGTAAACTTTTACCAGTAATTCTTCCTTCGTTTCAAGGAGTTTGAAAAATGTAACTACTTCAAAACCACGGGTACCTGAAAATTCTTACACATGGTTCGTTTATTGCAGCTTCTGACAAGTGAGGTGGCTTACACAATTTCTGTATTTATAAATGACATAAAATTAAATACCCTGGTCCTACAGTCTTCCAACCCAAAATTTCATGTCCATACAAATATTTGTACCATATTACATGTAAATGTTCTTAATAGTCCAAGAATTGCAAAACTAGTAGGCTAAATACCCATCTGTCTTACCAATTTCAGACTAGAATTAGTTAAGGTCAAAGTACTGACAAGCTTTTAAAAATAGTCTGCAAGATCTATAGGGTTTTACTCACATCCCAACTTGTGTACGCTTCCTGTTTTTTTTCTCTGTGATCTTGGCTTCGTAGTCACCATACTCATGTTAATTGGTGTTTCGTGGAAAATGTCAACAATAACTTCAGACTGCCTCTTGCATGATACAAACGCTTGTGGTGTGAGCCGATCAAGGCGTTTTTAGAAGCAAGGGGAATTCGGTATGTTTTTCTTGATACAAAATGAGGCATTCTATTGCCGTCCTTTGCTATTTTAACCTAATTTAAGAAGTAAAAATATGCCTTTAAGTTTAAAATCCTTAGTCTATTGTTATGTATAGTTTTAGTATGTTAAATGCATGGGCATGTGGTGTTAATTATGTACCCAAAATGGTATATGGTGCAAATATCATTATTCGTAAAACACACTCTGCCATTTGTCAGCATGTAGTAGTAAGCAGCCTAAGGACCAAGACTCTAAAATGGAAGCGAGGATCTCAGCAATAGAAAAGACCATCTGGCAACTTATGAAATTCATCCATAATTCTAGAATGCAATAATTAAGTGACTTCAATTTCAAGCGGGTAATTGTGATCAAGTAATTCGTTCTTCAGCAGAGGAATGCTATGAAGCAACATTAAGCTGTATGTTTTCCATATTGTCTAATGTTCTTTCAAGTACCGGGTTTTAGGTTTGTCATATTACAATCTATTGCAAGGCAGAAAGCTTTTATGTGATAAACACTGAACGTGTTGACTCCTCAGTCGTTTGCAGAGAAAAATACTCCATCCGCATTAGTAAAACTTTGTGGTTCAACAATTCGCAAATGGCTCGTTTTCTTCTCAAAGAGGGCGATAATGTCTCGCCATTTAGTTACTTTATATTAGCTAACCAACACATTTTTGTTTTGTCATTTCATCTTCACGCCATTTCAAGTTACGTTGTTGTTCTTGTGAGTCACAAATTCACTAATGGATCGTTCTGACTTTCAAAAAGACAGTTAAGGTATGTTTTATTTACTTTATAACATAGCCGTAAGGCATTAATTGTCAAATAGTGCAAATGCATTTACTTTAAAGCACATATATGGAGATTTCTTTGAGATAAAAGACGAAAATATCCTCTTTATGCTAAATGGTTATTCAAAATAAAAAGAAATACTACTAGGTTCTAATTATTTTACTACCCTTCAAATGCCCTGGCACTTTAAAATTTTCTTTAAATTGAAGAAAGTTTACACTTAGCGCTAATTGTAAAGAGCAGATAAAATGAGATAGTATTATCACTATGTCACTTCAAGTCTCTCCTGATAGCTCTTGTGAAAAGTAAGATTTTTTGCAAAATGTGTTTAAGCGTCAACCACAACAGGAAAGGAACAGCTTCTCTCTTCCACATTCACATCGTTTTCTTGTTCATCATTACCAATATAACAACAGTTTATAAATGTATAGCAACAACTTGGTTTTTAGATTGCTTTCAAAAGGTATTTTCAAGTATTGGCAGATTTCCTTGCCACTTAAACGCAGCCGCTTGTCAGAATTTACCTCAAATGTCTGATTTTACGTGTAAGGAAATATTGCCGTATGGGACTTTATCCAAATGGTATTCATTGGGCACTTTATCCATAGTAGCTCAATACATGTAAGTGATGATAATGGTTGTAACTACTCCTTACTGTGCACCAAAGCATGGAATAAAAAAAATTGAAGCTTGTATTAAAATCGTAAAGTACATTAAACGACATTAATTTACAACCTGAGCTGCTAATCGTTTCACTTTGCGTTACTACATTCTTATCCTTTCGCCTTCTTTTTGCCCCAAACTTTAAATTTTACCGGTATCATACACACGTGCTTCTTGTCTTCGTTTCCGCATCAGCGAAACACGTGTGAGTTATACCATCATCCTTACGAAGTAAAAATTCTCTTTTTTGACTATTGAATGTACTTGATGGCATAACGCGTTTAAAATATCGAAAGTAAGATCAAAGTCAAGAGAAGAAAGAGACACGTCCGCCGATTTTGGAATCTTGCGTATGTACGCGTGATCATCAACTCTGCCTTTCACTCTGTTGCTAGGCATATGTCAATGTCTTGACCACTGTCATAAAATACGACACAAGTTACAAAGCTTTATTCATAACTCAAGAAGTAAAAAAGTTATAGGAAACAATGATTATAGATCGCTACATCGTTGAAAGATATCGTTGGTAAATCAAAGTCACCCTATTTGACCTGTTGTTATTTAGTCTACTTGCTTTCCAGTACCATACAATTCCACCAGTTTGTACTGTGTTGCTCTGATAATTGTGAATTTCTTGAACATATATTGAATTTTAAAAAACAGTTAATCAAAAAGGCGCCAAACAACAACGATGGACGGGCATCCTCAGTGAATACATCGCTTGGCCCAACAAGAATTTTTGACTTGAACAATGCCCAACTCACTGAGGCATATATTGATGCCCGTCGGTCCGTATCTGTGCCCACACTTAACAGAAATTGCACTCACTGGGTATTTGATAGTCTGAAGTTACTTCACTTAGTCTGTACTTGCTAAGAGCCCACG
Source organism: Chironex yamaguchii (assembly GCA_024741275.1). Taxonomy (NCBI): domain Eukaryota; kingdom Metazoa; phylum Cnidaria; class Cubozoa; order Chirodropida; family Chirodropidae; genus Chironex; species Chironex yamaguchii. Next base: position 16,513 of record JANTCA010023576.1, read on the forward strand.
AGTTAATAGTTTTATGCAGCAAAATGAACTTATTGTTAAAGTTTGACTGATTGATAAGGAAAAGTCAAATAAAGTGAAAATCTCCTGCTTTAACGCCACGACTAAAAAAGTCACTAGACCAATCCATAGATTTCTTTTCCAAGTTCATGGTTCTTTTCCTCATAAAAATGATAGCTTGTACTTCAACTTCGTATCAACATTTACAGCAGCACGATAACCTGAGTTCAAGGTGGATACATCAAACAATCGAAGGGCGCGGATTTTATAGCTAACAAGACAGATGTCTTTTGAACAGCGATGAGTACAGAGTACAGAAATATATTTATATATACATAGGTAAAAAATGAAAAGGCGTTTACTTACCAAATAATCTGATTATTCAGGGACAACAGCAAGAAGTTTAAAATGTTTACGAACTGCATCTCTCCTCTGGAGCAATAAGCAAACTCCTTGAACACTTCTTAGCCCAAACACCAACCAATAAGGATTTTCACACGACTGCAACAAACGAACAAAAAATAAGACTCACTTAATTTTTCTTCTCTAGCTGACCATCAAAGAAAAAGTGTTTGACAATTTTATCGAATAAAAAACACAAATAACTTTGATTCAAAGGATAACTAGATGTGACCCTACCAGCTCTAGACAGGTGACAGTCTAGCTTGAATGCTTCTGAACAGCTTTGCAGTGCGTTTTTATTCAGGCTAAACAAACAACACTCTTCTCACTACAAAGGCTGAACGACTTATCAACAAATTACTCCCAAGACACCAAGGTGTTCAACATCTTAATTTTGACAAGTAACGAATTATGAATGGCAGTCTCTTTCCAAATCCTTGATTGGTCCTTTGATGTCACTTTATTTTTCAAAAGACTTGATAGGTTGGATAATATTTTTCTATGCTTCTTCTGACTGCAATAAATAAGGAGTCAAGTGTTTACCTCTGTATCAACAAGTTTCATGCAAGACTTTACTTGAAACTTTAAAAATTTTATTTTTTATCCTCTAGCCTTGTTGTACTCGAGCTGTCTTTATCGTATTTTAGCAACAGATTACTTATACCCTCCATATGCTTTCATTTGATATTAGCATTCTACTTTTCAAACATCACATTACAATTTGCGACATGTGTGAAAGCCTTTTGGTCGGACACTCACCACGCTATGAATCGTCAGAAAGGAAAGTATAGATATACAGTTAGTTTTCTATAAAAAACATGAATCAAAACTTGTCAAACAATAACCAGTAAACAAAAAAAGAACAAAAAAATTGAATAAACAAAGCATTATTGGAAGGGTCCAAGTGAAAAAATGAACTCTTTCTGCCTACTAAGTCCAGGTTTTCTTGTTTTATTGTAGACAGATTCCAATACACTTAGATGAAAGGACGATCTAGCTGTGAAAATTCTCCTCTTCATACATTTTGGCGCATTCTCAAATTTCTAGTAAATTTTGGTCTACGGCAGAATCGCATGTTTTGGCAGTACATTTTAGTTTTGCAAGCCCCAGATGGCTGTTCTGTAGGAGGAATTGATGCTGTCACCCAAACTTTCGGAAGTGCGACCGACATACCGAGCTTCACTTCGGCACAGAATTTTATATACAACTAAAGCACAATCATTTTGAATGGATGGCAAGATCTTCCTAGTAGCGAAAATAAGCTTTTAAGTATGTTTTAATGCAATGTTTTGTATCACAAAAAGTTCGTTCAAGTCTACGTTTTTATGCTATTTAAAATTCTTCCGTTAAAGCATTGATATCAAGGACTCTTTTCTATAAGTCCATAAGTAAGATTGTAACACAAGAAATGACTTAACAAATTATGTAACTCGCGAACAAACTAACTCACAAACAATCAAACTAGATGACTAATTCAATCACAAACAAAAACTATCTAAAACTGATTTACAAACTAACTAGCTCACAAAAATACTAAGAAACGTACAAATAAATAGAATTACACGCAAATAAATTAGCACTTGATCTAATCAGCTGAAGTTAACAGAGGATCACGTCGAACATATTTCTCTCCTTATTTGTTTTTTATGCCTATTTTAGCTTCTTATTATATATTGATATTATTGCTAACTTTCTGTCTCGTACGCTTACGTAACCTCCAAACTATTAAAGCTAACTGGTAATAACAAAATTTACGAATAGTTACAACAAAGTGAAGAATAGATTACATTATCATTGTTATTTGTTACAGTTTGGACACGGAGGGTAATAAGTTCTTGGGACTGTTTTGTGACCCTTTAACTTATGACTGCATGTGTTGTCTTGCAAGGTAAATTGTTGAGCTTCTGAGAAACAAATCGTACGTACAGGGCAAAGGCTTCACCCGCGATCCTCTGCTTTTCGGACAAATGCTCTCACCACTGAGCTACAGGGACGTTGTTTCTCTGATGTGAATTGAAGAGGTCGTGATTGCGTCAATACATACTCTTGATAAGACGATTTCACGCGCAAATAGATGCCAAGACACGGCCCTTCCCGGCCCGAAAAAGGCCGATTCTTAACAAATATAATTGACATGCACAATGACAAACAATATGTTCTTGCACTGTTTATGTCACTTTATTACGATTCTATGCAATGAGAGCACAAAATCGCATTGGCTCGACGACCTTTTTGACCCCAAATTAAAACGTGCTGTCTAAACAATGCTCCCTGAGGCAACGGGTAATTACCATAAGGGAACTCAATCAAAGAAATCTTCTTTTTTGTCTCGCGCTGGACGAAAATTCGACTGATAAAGGACCTAGACATGCAAGTCGCGGAAAAGTATTTCTCATAACTTTGAGTAAGAAAGCACATTGGGTAGAAGACTTGGATGGAAATCACCAGGGCTTGGGTTTGAGTTTTCGTCAAGTGGATCAATTTATCTATTTCCATTCATTTTATGCCTTGCTTAAGTTCTCTCTACATCATAACTGACTCTTATTCATACATTTGGAATCAGGCTGCTCTAATTATGTATGACAGGAGTGATTCAACACCAAAAAGTTAACTAATGTATAAATTGAGTCACTGTTACTAATGATGCAAACAGCTCACAAGAAACAATAGAAATATCCTTAATAATTTTAACTCCAGTTGTCAGCTTTGACATTTAATTATAATCTGTCTGTTAATTCGCACACTTTCAAAGCCATGGTTGCCCACTTACAAGACCATTCGTAAGTATTATTTATGCACATTGCAAATGTATGATAGCAAGGTGGCCTGATGTTATACACCAATGTAAAGATGCAGCCAATGTACCCCCTAGAATTAAACCAGTGTATCCTGACGAAAAACAACAAGTTAATTTAGCTGCTGAGCCAGCCCAAGTAACCTTCAGAACAATTTGTTGAAATATTTCTCTCTACAGGAGAACAAAAAAGTCAAATCTCTTATCTTTGTTAGAATTTTAAATACACAGAGCTGTTTCACTACGAAGGTGTTCAACGAATGATACACTAGAAGTAAAAAATGGAAGCATTTGCAGATGGTTATTGTATCTTTATTACATTATTAAAAAGATAGGGTGTGACAGTGGGATAGGAAGCTAGTGTAGGAAGTACAAGCTAACCATAATCTTTTAACGAGCAATCTATTAACATATGGTGACTAAGTTAAGGGGTTTTAAGAGAAAGATGAAAGAAAAGCAAAACATCCGTGCAAATAGCAAATAAGAGTGTTCAAGTGCTAAGGTAAGGATGGCAGGTGGAAAGTTGTATTTGATGTTTTCACCTGTAGAATCTACGAAATAACAAATTATCAAAAGAATAAGTAGCCATTGCTTGTTCAATATGTATCAAGGGATTTAACAGTAAAGTATATCCAATTGATGGAACTATAAACGGATTACTCTAACAATTGGTATCCTCCTCAGGAAATCCTAAATGGCTATATCAATTTAGCATTTCATTAAATGTCATTGACAACGTAGAAGGGATATCGTCTGCGAATATTTATATCCGCATTTACTTCGACCATGTGCCTTGACCAGTGAGTAATACAGTAGGAATAACAAACGTTCTACATCCATTTCAATCCATCTACGGCAGACGGTTACTTTAGGATATCCTGAGAATACGTAATTTCAAAAGGAATAGTTAATAGAAGCATGCCTCTTTTCAGCCACTACCGTACCTCCTAAGACACTCTTCCCTAGAACGCATTTCTTGTTTGGTCTTGACTCAAAAAAAGAAAAAGAATTCGTTAATCTGATTCGTTAAGTGCGGTATGATCCCTGAAGGAGATATAGGTGATAACATCGCATTTTTGTTTCTCAAACTAAGTTGACATAACTTGAAAGATATCTGTGGAAAAGAACTTGTGGGTGAAGGAAGGCACTTTTGCCATTCCAAACGTTATCATAGTCAGAACGAAAACAAAATAGAAAGGAGAATGGGAATGGCTGGTTAATGTTACGATTACCATAATAAATAATGCTGCTAAGTAACCCTTTTTTTGTCATCGCGAGTTATTCTTTAGCCGGAGAACGTAAGTACAATCGCATTGTTGTCATGTTAATCCCTTAGAGAAACGTCTAGGCGAAGAACATGATTTGGAGATGCAACTTCTTGTTATTACTTTCTATTGCATGTATCATTGTATTCCGTAGAATAATACATTCTTTAATTGGTTTTTGTCTCATTCTTGAAAATTAAACTCAGAGTAGACTGTCTGAGATAACCAACGATCATGTATTCCAAAATTTGAAAGATGACTCTTTCTAAACAAGCTGGGACCATATCACAAAATCTTGTAATCTAAATAGCTAAATAAGCTAAATAAGATGAGTAAAATAACAGCAAAATTAACATACTAATTTAAATAAAAAATGTTAAATAAAGAGAACATATAAACAGATACTAACTACCTAGTTAAGTTATGCAACAAATACTTAGGTGACAAGTTATTCATATTGTCCCACGTTTACTGACACTATTAAATTCAATATGAAAACATAAAGGCAGCGATTACAGCGATTCGTCTTGTTGCCATTACCATGTACAGTGCTGGAGTAGTTAACCTTGATGTCTTGCTTATTCGGTTTCTGACGTGTTAGAATGGGGAGGCGGATAATTATATCAGATGGAAAATGTATTATACCATTTACTTCTTCACCAATGCATTATCTAGTAAATATGGGTTTTTAACCAGTTTAATTGTAGCAAATAATGTAGACCGTATTCTACTAATAAATATTAGAACCAGGCTGATAACCTTCAAAGAAAGAGACATTACCTTAACTAATAAACTATTATTTTTAAGTTTCTTCGAAAAGTATTGAAATCTTCAGAGAAATGATTAGAAAAGACAGTAGTAGTCGAAGTATATGTAGCCGCAGTAGATACGCCAGGTGGAAAATGTAATTTGCTAATAAAAATTACTACCAGGCTTATTATCCACCTTCACCGGACTTTATACCAATTTTAACAGTTTCACACCATTTTCATACAAAAAGGGTCTAATTAACTGTCTGCTATTCCATTACTTTAAAATTTGTTCCAGTTATCACAATTTTCGTTTAGATTTAGAAAAACTATGTGCATTATTATGTTCCAATGGGTATTTCCTATCGCTCATAGATTGTTGTATTTGTTCATTTCTCGTTAAAGTGCGCTCCACTAAATGTATATATAGCACTGCTCCCAAACTGGTTTTGTACTTTTCTTTACCATTCAGAGGTCAACATAGTTTTCATATCCGTATTCAGCTCGCTAGACTTATAAACAATAGCTTTCCACTGTTTATTTTGTTTTACAGCCAGTTTGTCACATTAAGACTTTTCCCCTTTGAGGACAGAATCCCTAAATGCATGAGATCACAAAGTGGTCTATCAATTTACGTGTAAGAGCTGTAACGCTTCTTATATAGGCCGAACTACGCGCCACTTGCATGTGCGAGTCTCAGAACATTTGGGAATTGCTGCTTTTACAGGCAAGAACCTGTCTAACCCCTCTTCCTGCAGTTTATTGGAGCATTTAAGTTCTTCAGGTCATCATGGTTCCATCAACGATTTCAGTGTGATATCTTCATCTCCTTTTGTTTATGATTTACTTGTTTATGTAAGTCTCTTGGTGGCCAAACACAAACCTTCACTCAATTATAAATCAAAACAGTGCACCTTTGTTTCTTTTCTTTTCACATTATTTGTAAGTCACCTTTTGGGACCCCTACTTTTACAGTCCTGTTAATGGCTTGCTAATAACTCTTGCACCTTACACCTTACTACAACCTGTTTTTAACGAAACGTAAGAAAATAAACCATAGTCAAGCATAAAGTCATGGCTCTTGTGTTAAGAATTATTAACATGTAGTCACTTTTATTAGCAGAGTATATGTGGTATTTTAGTACAATGCATCACGAAAGGACAGAAACGGTATGAAAGGTGTAAAAACATTAACTATGAACTAACAATGCAATAAATGTTGAATCTCCCAAAGGAAGACTTACTGATAACAAAGCAAACTAAAAGAGAAATATAGGTGTGGTGTTGTGGTTGTTATTACGAATAAGTTTGTGCTTAGCTACTGACAAACTTTCAGGAATGAGTACGTGGTCAACAAAAAGAGAAGAGTATAAAGTCTTTGGAAGAACCGTGATGTCCCGACGACTGTAAATGTTCCATGAAAATCGTCTTGAAAATTTGCGACATTGCGCTAAAAACACAGCAAGTTTTTAGCGCAATGTCGCAAATTTTCAAGACG
>JANTCA010023587.1:0-23217 GCA_024741275.1 Chironex yamaguchii
CAGAAAAAGGAATGAGTGGATTAGACAACAAACAGGAGTAAAAGACATTGTAAAAGAGTGTAAAAGAGCGAAGTGGAAGTGGGCTGGTTACGTTTTGAGAATGAAGGACGGTAGATGGACAGAGAAATTAACAGTGTGGTACCCAAGAGATGGGAGGAGAAGAAGGGGTAGACAGAATGTTAGGTGGGAAGATGAGTTAAAGAAATTTGACAGGTTTTGGAGAATAACAGCTCAGGACAGAAGGAGGTGGCAGGAGCAGAGAGAGGTCTTTGCCCAGCAGTGGGACCCATTTTTGGCTAGATAGATAGATAGATAGATAGATAGAGATAGAATACAAACAAAAGTGGAAAATAAATGAAAATTGGCTTTCATTTCTTGTACTTTCACCACAAATCCTTCCCTGGTTCTTCTTCTTCTGCTGTTGTCTTGTACCTGGGATTTACAGTGAGTTATCGACGTTAGCAGTCTAAGAGTTGCGTTTTGTAGCTTCCTAGAGCAACTTCTGTAGCGGTTTTAAACTTTTGGTAACACTGGTTGAGACTGTCATTGATATTATGTTAATAAAGTAAAATCATATAGGCTAGCACATGTCGTTCTTTCCATTGAAATCATTACCTTAAAATGGTTGTTTTAACCCAGAATAATACCTCACAGTTTCAGCTCTGTTGAATCAGAGAAAAACCAGAACCAAATGTTCAGAAGAATAAAACTTTTATGTTGTGTTATCTCGAACAAAGATGCGTGCATGATGATAAGAAATACAGCAAAAACAGCCAATCAGTAGGTATTAGGGCTAATGCAGGGTTATTATTAGGCTGGAGTTATTCTTATTTTGCGTTTATGTACGCTATGTAGTTGTATGGCCATCACAGTTTCAGCTCTGTTGAATCAGAGAAAAAACCAGAACCAAATGTTCAGAAGAATAAAACTTTGATGTTGTGTTATCTCGAACAAGGATGCGTGCATGATGATAAGAAATACAGCAAACACAGCTCAATCGGTAGGTATCAGGGCTAATGCAGGGTTAATATCAGGCTGGAGTTATTCTTATTTTGCGTTTATGTACGCTATGTAGTTGTATGACCATGGTCTCAGGTTCTCTATATTTGTTTCAGCTTCAATATCCTAAGTGGTTGCTAGGTCACAATCAAGATATGGAATGCTCACAGGTGTTTATTTGTCAATACTTTAGGGCCATCAGGTGCAATGAATGCAGCAGCAAGCTTTCTTTCAAATGGGGGCGAGGTAATCATCCGAATGAGAGGACTTCCTTATAGTGCAACTGCTAAAGATATTGTAAGTACACTCACTAGTTCACTTAGTTTCTTTTCACGGAATGAATTGTATAATATATACATATGTTATACTTTGCGATTGTTTATTTTCACTTCGTCTTGCTCTGGATACTGATCGGCTAAATTGGATGACAGCGAGTGAAAACTGGTGCCGACAACACCTTGAATTCGATGCTGAGATCTAACTTTTTTTCAATACTTTCCTTATTTATTTAATCCCTTGCTCTACCTTTTAGCATGCAGACAGGGCACTCCTACTTGGAAACTTTAAGCATAAAGATTGAAAAAGGGGATCATTGATCGGATAGCTGTCCTTTCAATGTAGAAATCGATTGAAAGAAAGTTGATGTGTATTGTAAGCGTTAGTCCTCCATAACACCAATGAAATCTGTTGATGTGGCTACCATCTGTTGCTGGCCTGTGACCACAAATATGTCACCTGGCTTTATGTGGATAGCCTCGATTTAATGTACTATGTACATTTAAACAAGGGTTACTGAGAATGACATTTGTTTATGTTTGATCAAGATAGTTTTCTTGTCAGGGGAGGAGTCCTTAACTTCTTTTGAGTTTCTGCATCGTGCTGTTGTGATTGCAAAGCATCTTCTGGATCCCAAGTGATGGTTGCTGATGGGGGAGCCCAGCTCCGATTAGAATGATACAATTTACGTCATATCGTTCGACATTCAGGGACTGGTTACATGTCAACCGTAATTTTTGGGAGCTTTTGGGAGAAGGAGCCTGTCATTCTTCTTCCAGGCATGTCATTTCGCGGTCTTTTAACCGGACAGAAATGTTTCCCATGGGTCAGTACGAGAAGCTAGCACTGCAGGAACGACAGTCCCAGAGTCTCCTCTCTACATCCTACATTCTTTCTTGAGATTACTGAATACCTTGGACATTACTACCGACGAATCGTTTGAAGATGACATAAAACCAATCTACACAATAACATTTTTGTAAATGTTTCTCCTATTTCCATATACTGCTAGAAAGCTCCCTCTCCGGGTACAACGACAGTGTTCTTGGTAAGGTAAGATTTTGTACCTAAATTTGACAACGACAAAAAGCTCGTTTAATAGTGGGTACAATCATGTGATCAATCGACATCAACACTTGCATTTCAACAACACATGTGATTGCTGTAGAAACCGACAACGTGAAGGAAAAAACATAATGGCAAATGCATTGTATAGATTCATAGACTAAATGTAAATAAGAAGGGTGATTTAGAGAAGAAGAGAATAGTGTTTTGGAGAATATCACTTTTGTTCAGTGATATGGTTAAGAAGCAAAAGTTGCAAGTATGTTATACCTGCGGCTGGAATTCATCAATTGGTCACAATCTTAAGTCACGTTAACATGACCCGGGTCAATGGTTTTACTTAAAACCAATATGTGTTCCTCATCAACAATTTGTGTTCCTGATCAGCAGTTTGTGTTTCCTTTTTTCACGCTATGTCTTTTAGGACTTTCCATGATCTCTTTAATTCTCTTATGGTATCCAATTATGAGACACATTTGCCAATCTTGTGGGAAGGCGTAGTATCACATGCCTTAAAAACTTGACTCGACTGATATCATTATCGCTGGAGTTTAGATCATGTACACTTTCACTTTTGAATCCTGTCATGCCATAATATCTAAAGTGTCCCTCGTCCATAACTCAAATGAAAAGTCAATTTACGCTTTTCCATGCTTCACGTGCATCAGGATGGCTAAAAGCAAATTACCTCAGTGTTAAGAACTAACGTATTTAAACATAAAAAGGGTTGAAGACACCGAAGTAATACACTAGTCTAACCAAAACTTGCATTAAAATCTACCACTAGTGCTTCAAGTCGTGAAATCTCTGACTAATGTACTTCCTTTTATCCATTTTTTCTGCGTCGTGTTTTAAATGGATCAATTATTAACTAGCGTTGAATGACAGTTATCTGAACCCTCAAAGGACAACGGTATTTAGTTCGAATAACCAGGATTTCGAATAAGTGGGATATAGCAGAAAAACAAGAGAAAACTCCCTATTTTTGCAAATAACTATCTATACGCTATTGACTCACGAATACCATGACCATGTCACGCTTTGTTGAAATATTCGAATGCTATCTTTTGATGAGGACTAGTGACTAGAACGGAATGCAGAAATATCGAATACATTATTGTATCAAAGACAAACAGTTACCCTTAATGCAACACCAGCTGCATTGAAGAGGAAATTAAAAAGGTGTACCAATTTAGATATCTCAGATTTTCGTTGACATTAGATGCGAAATGCGACACAGAAATTAAGTAACGTATTTTGATATCCACAAAAAATTTATAAGAAGAGGCCGATTCTAAAGAACAGAAACATCTCTTTGGACATAAAAATATGAGCATTGAGATTCTATGTATGGTCAGTTGTCTTTTATGTCTGTGAATGCTGGAATATCTCCAACAACACTAAGAAGATAATAGAAGCTAAAGAAATTTGGAATTATTATTGAGATTAAGAATTATTGAGTATTCTAGACAGAAGGAAAGAGCAATGATGGTTACAACGTGCAGGAGTGCAACCCTTACTGATTAAAACAATCAGAAAAAGTAGGAAAGACAGAATAAAAAAACTTATACTCTGTGAGGAAATTGAATGGAGGAAAAGCAGAGGAGGGCGAAGAATACATGAACAACCGTAATACTTGTGCATCAAATCAACCACTGTTCAACAAGGAGATTTTTGCGAAATCAAATGTTAGTATGTCCAAAATGTGAATCTCTTTCAAGCGGTTTGAATCGGATCAACTTGGCACCTAACATTGCGTAAATTCCCTATGATCAAATGACGAATTTCAAAGCATACTTCATCCATTGTTTGAGCCTCACCTGGTGTGGTCTTGCACATAACGTAAACAAGGCATGCTTTGAAAGTTCAATCTAACCACGGCTGGGATCACGGATCTTTTGTTTTTAGAGGGACAGTTGTCTTACTAAAGTCCTAACGATGAAAAGCTTCATTATCTATAATCAATTTTGTTGAGTTATGGAAGATTTTGGCACAATCATAAACTTGAATTATATTCAGCGGATTTTGATAAATCATAAGCAATCATAAGCATTTACAGTAATGATTATTAAACATAACTGCAAACTAAAGTTCGTAACCCGAATGGCTTTGTTCAACTCAAACTCAATTAATCTCAATTAAAGTCAATTAAAGCAGACGATGGAAGGAATATTCAAGTTCCCTGTATTTAATTCAATGGAAGGAACTTAAACAGCTTTAAGAGAAATTGTGAATTGTTACAAGTATACAATGTATTAACATTTTATTTTTATAATTTCTTTTTCTGTCAAAAGAAAAAAACCATTAAGTTTTGGATAAACGCATTTTTTGGCGATCGATCTGAAAAATCGATTCCAATAGCTGGAAATACGGATAACCGAAGTTCCGATAAGTCGGAGTAAATTATAAGAGTTTCTATAGCGAGGCTGAAGGGAACGAGACAAATTGTTCCAATAAAAAGGAGATCTGGACAACCCGGTGTTTGGATAACTGGGGCTCAACTGTATATTAACACTTTTCAGACAAAAGAGCCAATAATATGCACCAGGAAAATTGGCTAGGATGTTTTAAGGGCAATTAGTTTCCACTTAAGGACTTCGCATGTACTTCCTCATCAAATTCTCACTAGCAAAAATGCAAAAAGTAATGATATTTGTCCTGGTTGAACACCTGTTTTGCCAATAAAATCTTTTTTATCCAATTGTTTATAGTTACGCAGACCCATGATTGTCTGTACGTTCTTTGAAGATGTCAATATTTCTCAAAAGGACATATTAATTCGCAGTATCTGCTGTGGCGTTGGACAAAATATATCATTAAATGCTTCCTGAAAGTCAAAGCAATAGATTATAATTGACCTAAAACATTGCACTAATCTTTATATGATGTAAGGAAGAGAAAACATTTATTCATCACATGATTTCCCGAAGTTAGATGCGGCTATTTTCTTTATCGTTAATTGGCACCAATTTTATGCAGTGTAATAACATTTTTTGTCATTATAAGCAGCATAATCTCGTTTCAGGTATCTATCTATCTATCTATCTATCTATCTATCTATCTATCTATCTATCTATCTATCTAATATATCTATCCATCAGACCACCTATTTATGTATTACCCTTTGAGAATATTAACATTTTTTGTACACATATGGGATACTCACACTTGTCTCCTAGATTTACGCCGTCGCCAACCTTTGAATCAATCTCAGATACCAAAAGGAAGTTACTGACAAAGACGTTGTCTCAGAAATATAACAATGGACGTGATACTTTTTCTCTGAATGCAGAAGTTGAAACATTTTTCTTTAGTTTTAGAATAATGCTTACTAGCTTTGCAGGCGGTGCTCATGATGCTCTTCGTTACTAAAACATTGCTAGATGTAGAAAACGTTCAAGATCACTCAAAGACGTCCCTTCACAAGCAACACCTGTGCAACACTACCTACTTAAATTCACTAATCTCTCGACAAAAACAAGATTACACTAACATCTAACTTTGCCCGATATCTCTGCATAAAGTGAAATATCTATAAGATCTAAAAGCAAATATCTTGCTTTCCCCCATATCTCTGCATAGAGTGACACATATATATGGTCTGAAATCAAATAAAAATACCTCTCTCTATATCTCGGCATAAAGTGGCACGAATTTAAGATCTCTAGTCAAATTGCTAGTTCCTCTCTATATCTCAGCCTAAGGTGGCGCATTTTTAAGATCTCAAAAGAAATATCTTGCTTGTCCCAATATCTCAGCCTAAAGTGGTACAAATTTAAAGTCTGAGGTAAAATGTTTTGCTTTTCCCTGTATCTTGACATAAAGTTTAACATATTTTAGATCTGAAACTAAGTTCCTTACTTCTCCCGATGTCTCGATGTCTGGGCATAGAGTGATACATATTTAAGCTCTAAAAATAAATATCGTCTCCTTGTGTCTCGGCATATGATGGCACATATTAAAGGCCTAAAAACAGCTTGGCTGGTGTTAAGTAGATTTGTTTTATCAACAGTTATGTCAGACCATTTTAATTCGATATATTTGAGTCGTAAAATTTACTGCGCAGCGATGGGCATTAACGAAAATGTGGTTGACATCGTCCTTGCTATCAATGGACTGACAGACATGTGCTCAGGTATCTTACCTCAATCTGTACACTTTTGTTTACCATTCTGCTTTTGAAAGCAGTGCGTACACGTTCTGTAAATGTATATTCTATACAATATTAAAGACTTCTCTTGATTCCATTGGCATATTTTTCCTTATGATTGATCCTTGTTTCTTTTTTGAGTCTGCATCTACACTGTGCTCCTGTTATTTGATTTGCTTATGGCAACCCCCCCTCCCCTACTCGCCTGCTTGCTTCTGCTGTTAATATTTACATTTCAATAGTAAATACTCGTATTTATAGCTGCAGTCCACTATTTGTTTTTAGCTGGATTTCTTTGGTGACGAAGCCCCTGTTTATGAAGATGAAAGTGGTATTATGTTTGTATGTCATCCCGATGGTTCTGCAACTGGTGATGCATTTGTGCTTTTTAATACCGAGGAAGAAGGGAAGGCTGCCTTACGAAAGCACAGAGAGAAAATTGGATCAAGATATGTTGAACTGTTTAGGAGCACACAAGCGGAGGTTCAGCAGGTAAGCCCATAATGTATAAATATGGTTATTTTTGCTCATTATAATAGATATAATACTAACTTTACAAAACCTTGTCAATATTGTAACGACGGATGAGTGGAGATAACACGAAGTAGAAAGATAGTGACTAGATCTGGCAGTAAGTTACATTAGACTTTTTATTTTTGTGTGTAAAGTTCCGCTCAAGTTTGCACTAATTGTATGCAATTTCTGGAAGTCATTTGAGGATGCAGGCTTAGCACAAGCAAATATTTTGTATTTTGTACTTTTTGTGCATATAAAAACGGAAGAGACCTTATTAAAGCATAATGTAAACAGAGACGTGTTTCATTTTGTGCTGAAAATTCGGAGAAAAGTTTTGTAAACTACCGGCATAAACATGTAGCATGTTATTAATCTTCCCATTACTAAATCCAAAGCAAAACATGGAACACTTAACAGTCAAAGCATTCTCGTCAGTGGTTAAAAGTGAGCATTTGCCACTTATTTTCCCCCTTTTTGGAAATTCGGTAGAAATGTTCATTGCGTTGGCTACAGAAACATTCTCTCGGAGAATAAGTGGTCATTTTTGGCGGAGCTTCGTCAACTCCGCAAAAAGGATTAAGAGATTGGAGACTTCCACATCTTTTGCAGTTTTTCTTTGCTAAATAAACTGATTCCTTTGCCCAATGGCCACATGAACTTTTAGACAAACTGCTGACTTTAGATACAAGCAAAGCAAGACGTATGTTTGATTGCACCATTGACATTTGTTGTAGTTTTAAGTATTAGGATAATCGTGTGCAGCTTCTGAAGGTCGGCTTTTATACTAGAAAGATGAGCATTCAAAGCCCAAACACCTTCATCACGGGCTGACTATCGCGTATTGGATACGCTAGGCACTGAAGATTCATTGCTACTTTGTAGTATCACTGACGACTGCAAGAGTGGAGGCTGTCCACAGTCTGAACAATACCAAAGAAGGGTACAGCTTCTGTGTACGACTCTGTACAGGTTGGTGGAATGGCAAGCACAAAGGGCTTAAGTGCTCAAGGCATTGACTGCTTGAATTTGATTTTTGGCACCATTGTATTTCTCAGACATATTTTCCCCAATGACACAAGCTTGACCATGATAGTATTTGATAGGGATTCCGTTTGTTTACATAGTATCCGGGATCAAAGATGCATTATCTGCCTAGTTTTAGCAATTAACAAATCTATGAATTGCTCCTGTATACAAAAGATGCACCCTGTCGTCTTTAGATATAAAATGAATTAAGTCTGTGCTTTATAATCAGTATTTTCATCTATCAACATCAAGGAATTGGTATTTCATAACAGACGTATTACCTCTTGCAGCACAAGTCCTTCATGAACTTATTTTGCGATTCTCGTGAAAGATAATGATCTTGCAGCCTGTTACCTTTCCATTGAGATGAGAATTTGAAACTACGCCTTTAAAGACGTAAATCATAATGAGCTAAAAATTCTAAGATTCCCGGGGAATTTTTCAATCTTTCGTCATCTTTCTTTTTTCTGACTCCTTTTCGGTAGACCATATTTGTATTTATTTGACGACATATCTTAATTATATCACTTGTATTGTTATCACTCAAGTTTTCAAAATCTCGCTCTTAAACTTTGAATCTTAACAAAATGTCAAGTCTTGGGCAATCAGCTTTGTACTCTTATGTTAATGATAAAACAAGTTACCAAAATCATTCAAAACGGGAAAGGAGTCTGTAGAGAACAAAACGTAAAACGAAACAAAAACCAATTTGTCAACATCCATTGGTATTCCACAATGGCTCTTCTTTGTAATTATCATTTAAAATAAAGATAGAAATAGCTGTTAGAGTCATTCTTTGGAAACGAAATGATTTCGAGTGATAAAACAATAAAGTTATACAAGCCAGAAAAGCTTTGTGAATGAAAAAGGCCCTAAAAGCTTTCATGAATGAACAACAGGCGTCTTGATTAAAGCGTAGTCTATTATCAGCTAAATTTTTCCAGGGGACCTGTAGTTAACCCTGGCTACCTCTTCCTCTCATCGGTACTGTTCACAAGGATTTGAGAGTTAGTACCAAAATGTATTAGCATTTGACTTCATTTACAGAGCAATAAGTTTGCAAACTTCTTGCTTCGAAATTTGGCTGCTTCATTCTCAATGTATTTGTCAGCAGACATCAAACACTAAATCTGTAATGTAGTCATGAAATGGTCTCATTTCAAGTTACGTTTCACATTTTTTACAGAAAAAGAAAAGCAGTACAGTTGTAAAAGCACCATACAATCTAAAATCTTCTTTGTTTATTGTTTCCTGTATTTCTCTATGTATAGTCAGTTCCCATATTTGCAGACCTAGATAAGTAAGTTATGAAACATGTAAAAGTCGTCTAGGGTGTTGACGTCTGAATGAAGGCAGTTTAACTTAACCTTGATGACACTTGTGGTCATGGTCAGTGTAGTTATGAAGACGGAGATCTCTTGTTTTTGGCCAATGAAATATCTTTTGTGAGAACGATATTCCATCTTTAATCTGTTTAAGAGTAACTTGGATTGAAAGACCCGTCCATTGTGTTCACAGATGAACTTGTTAAGAAGGCGATATTATTCCCTTCATTTTAAAAGTTATTTGAACTCAAATAACTTGAACTACACGGCAGTTCACTCATTCGTTTGATATTATTCATAGTCAGGCATTTAGCTCCTGCCTATGTAGTGTTGGATTAAATTGATAAGCAACCAACAACATGCTGCCTAGTCTGTACACCGTAAACATTTTAATGGAGCTGACAACAATTTCATTTTCAAAAGACCTTCTTTGTCCATCACATGTTTTGGATGTAAATCTGACCTTCTGCTGAGTCGTCTTTGGATAGGAATTTCCCCTGATAGACCAAATTAGTCTTGATATTCTTATCGAGTCCTCATATGCTTAAGCTAAAACTTAAGGTCACAACACGTTACATTGTACAGCTTGTGAGCCGCACTGGGCACTTTTGAGTGGCTCTGTCAGGTCCGCATAAGGTCAGTGACTTTCCACTTTGTAAAGAGTTCTTATTGGGTAGAACTGTAGGCGTGTTTGGTTTGACCCTCTACAGTTGCCAGACTTCTCATGTGGAACCCCAAAATGATCAATCGTCCATCCTTGCTTTAGACCCTGTGCTAGTTGTACTACCCTCTACACACTTGCGCATTTAATCGTTAGCGGAGGCAAATTCACAGCTAACTATGGCTATCATTTGGTGCTGAAGACCAATTGTATTATGTTACAACCACAGTATTGTTTGTAATTCATAAGCGAATCAAGAAAGACAAGTTGTTCCATTTTGAATACTGAAGTGAGGAAATGGCCGGACACAGACGAAGTCAGCTGTTTTACAGTCGACATATTGTAATATTTTATGATAAAATGGCCAGTGCTTTCTAGATAATTGCTTCTTTTGCCAATAATTACATACCAGAGTTATTGTTCTGTGCCTTGTAGCTTACTAAAGAAAAGGAGGCATTGACGTTTCCTTTTCAGTTAATTGCCTTCAGCCTTGTGATTTGCGATCAAATTTATAACACACGTCTAAGACCTGAGCGTAAAATTGTAAATATCCAAGGAACAATATGGGAAATAATCGATAGATTGTGTGGAAGAGGAATCTGTATTTCAACCGATGGCTTTAAACCTTTTTCTTTAACATGCAGTACACACAATATTGGCCGAATGATTTGATGCCATGTCACTCTGTACCCTATCTGCCGTCCTAGACGTCATAAGAGAAAATCCAAATTTTTAACGTGCTTTACATTAAACGAATAAAATGCCACGCCTCTTAAGCTTGGAGAGGATTAATAATTCTATTCATACTTCAAAGATTTTTTTTAGAGGAGAATAAAATGTAGAGTGGACGGAGGTGGTTACGCCTCATTAGTTCAATAGTTTACGCCTTCTCATAAAAAAGTTCCCATTTGAAGTCGTATTTTAAAATAAGATAGGTAATTTTGCTATCTTTTAGTGCTGTGATTTTGATAATAACCCTAAAACAAACGTTCACCAAAAAGAATGTGACCCCTTTTACATCCCCTTATACAAACAATTGTAACCATAAAAAGTAATGGTCATTTTCAGTATATCTTAAACCTGAATTGACTTGTGTTTACGAAAGTGATAACACAATATTTAACTTGACTTGGTGGATACGTACGGGATTTTTATACTTGTGCTTTTGTCCCTAGGCAACGGCCTACTTACCGCAGTCACTAGAAATTCCTTTTGTTCACAAAATTGTCATGATTTTTATTAAACATCTTACTTTGTTTTGTGCCAAAAGCCTTCATATTATGGTTCATTCAAACAGTACCGTTGAGAAGGGGTTACCGATAGTAATTATCTTGGCTGGGGCATCAAGGGGCCCGCAAGTAATACGGTTTGAGGATTTGTTCTTGATTGATTATGCTGAAAACCATTAGTTTACTATTTTCTGTTAGAAGCTTGATGAAATTGGTTAGAAGGGCATTTGCATCTAAAAGTTAAATTTTCAACTGTGTATAGGGGGCATCTCCATAGAAGACCGTGGCTCAAGTATAGAAGGGCGTGGTCTGGAAAATGTTCCCGGATGGTCCCCTTCAGAAACCACTCCTGGCCCTGCATTCAGATGATCAAAACAGCTCTCTGGATATACGGTCAGTGGGAGAAAACATTTCATTGGAATGATATTTGTAGTTAAGAGTCCATTTACTTTTAAAACATAAAGGAAAAGTCATGAAATTTTGGAACGCCAAAAGCGATTATGCAATTGGAAAAGTATTTGCTTTTTTGTCTCTGGTTGTGTCACAGGAAAGCCCTAAATCGTACGTCAGAAGCACTTACCCAGTTGTCCCATTCGTGGTTTAAAGTGTGAATTAGCAATCTATTAGTTGGCTTCTTCCAAAACTTTTTTGCAGTCTCATTAGGTGTATTCTCACCTGGTATCCACCAGTGTACGTCTGGGCCAGATCAGAGCATAGAGAAATGATTAACTGACGCACTCTCTTCCCGTTCTCAAGTTCCTATCGCAACCGCACGTTGTCCTTGATTTGACTAACACTTTTTTGTTGGCTTTTCAGTGAGATCTCAGCACCCTTGTCGACTTTCACATTGAACTCGAAGAGACAAGTGACGGATTTAAGGGGCAACTCGGGGCAGTTGTCACGCTCTCACCGAGTTTACCAGGGTGCCTCTTTTTAGGAAATTTTGTGCCCGTATTATTAGAGACCTGCAGTCATGCACAGACTATATGATCATTGCTGTAATAGTTGTTTTGAAACTGTTCTTAGACGTAAAGAAAGGGCCTTCCATGGGTAGTCAGAAATGATTGTATACAGCGTAACTTCGTAACCAATTTCTTAAAATTTATCAGCATCCCAATTATCAACTGCCCTCCCTTTAGATTTGCTCTGGATCCACCTCTGGGAGAAGCAGGTTGCGATTTTGGAATGGTAATGGACAAGTTTTTAATTTGAGAATGATAACAATACATGGACTGTGTATCACCAAAACAGACGTTTTTGACAGAAGTTACAAAATCCGAGACAGGTGCCCTGAGTGGTCCATTGAATGCACCTTCAACGGTTACGAAGGTAGGGCCAGTATTTCTTGCTTACAGCGCCACTGTTCCCCCATTGCTCTTCTCGTATTCGAAATCGATGAGTACACAGGACATGGTCTGCTTACGTCATCCGTTACCTTCGCAACAACATGATTGAGCATTTTCTCCAATACGTCTTCTACAAGTGCAAGGAACTGGGATGAAGCTAGCTATGGCAACATCAAACCAGTAGTTCTTGGTGTAATTATCATTTAAAAGTAAAAGGATAAAAAGTCATGATAACCGTTACTAGTTTTTAGTGCTGGTATGGATTTGCGTGTTTTGCTGACAACGGTTCAAAGTAGAATTGTGTTGATGTCTGCGGCTGCACAAAAGAACGCTGTCAAGGGTGATGATTTTCCCACGTGCACTTTGTACATAATGGAATCCTATTTTCCTTTCAAACAAGTATTCAAGAGTTTAGAATAGATGAAAAGAGGTGATGCAGCGTAAAGACATTATGTACCTAATTCGCCTTGCTTTGTCAGTCCTTTTTTAAACAACTGATCTATATTGAGGTGTGTCAAAATGATAGCGTAGGTAGATGATACGCAAACCATGGAAGTGGACACCTTTAGATAAACTCCTTCATTCAGCAGTCCTGAACACTGTCTTGGCACCGTCCTTTTCAGCTTTGTTTTTTCTAATTACAGCCCTATTTCTTCTCTTTTGATAAAATTTGCTTTTATTCTACATGCAATGGGCTATTATTGATACGCCTAGTGAACTATTCAAATTTCAAAAGTCAGAAAAAGCATGAAGCTATGATATTTTTGTAAGTACCCGCTCTGGTGATTATGAAACAATTGCGGGTTCTTGTCTTTCTTTAAGATCAAAACGTTCTCAGGAGACTGCCCTTTCACCCAGTGCAAGGCACAGAGTAGGAAGATAGTTATTTTGTCGACAGAATATAACATTTCATCGGTGATATGGTGCTCTGCCCATGAAATGATTCCGTCATAATTTCACTCTCTTCCCTCCATCAATACCACTTAAAGGCTTGCGACAAGAATTGACCATTTAATCCAGTAATTCAGGGTAAGTCAAATGTTCATTTTGTTGATTAAATGGAGTTTTCAATGCTGATTGGTCCCTACAAACTTGTCAGATATGATGTTCGTCAATCATAATTAATTACATAGAGACACATGAATTCTTATGCTTATTTTTCAGAAGGTGTGTTATGAAGTGACTAGGTAGTGCGCTTAATGGGATACTAAATCTGTTTGTTCAAGTAGCACATGAGCCTAGTGTCCATTGATGCTAATAGGTTTCCTCGTCTCTGATTTAAAGAGGTACATACTGGATTCAAGCAGTTCTGAGTCAATTTTCTTTAGCTTGAGGGTCTGTATATTGCTTTTTTCGTTTATTTACACAATTATCTATGCAAATGGAGAACTACGGAAGGGGATAAGACAGGCGATCAAACTTTTCGAGAGAAGGCATCCTCAGACTCGAATATACATTTTATGTTCTGTTTGTTGTCGCTTGTTAATAACGAATCCTTATCATGTCCTATGTGTAGTTGGCATGGAAATTAAAATTTATGAGCAACACTGCTGAAGAATAAACTCATAATTTGAAGACAACGAGGTAGATCTAATATTCTTACGTTGTTACCATGGCTACCACAGTGCTGGAGGATCTTGTTTTCTGCTTTCTTAGAGTTATTAATAATAACAATTGCTGTGTGACTTTGCTTTGGTTTGTTCTTATCAATGATTCACTGATGTGGCTTTGTCCAAATCTCTCGATGAATTGAGAACAATTATAAAGTTACGACTTAAGACAGAGTTAAGTGCAGAAATGACTTCGTTTTCTGTCCGCATGAGAGAATCACTAAGCACCGTAGCATTTATTTCATTTTTGAATTTGCCATTAATTGCCCGGATTTGACCCGACAGCCATTAAGACCATATTTTGAGATCAGTCGACATACCAAGCAGCTAAGTTCTGTTGTTTTACTTTGACATGTTGCTCAAGTAGTTAATACGCACCTTGTAGATTTACATTCTTGTCGATATATGGACATATATCATCAAGCTATTTTTGCCAAGCTCATTTTGATTCTAGGAAATGATACAACATGGTATAGTAGCTCATGTATTCTGCAGCATTCTTTCATCTTGCAACAGATAGTTCAATGTCAGCATTTTTACAATCTTTGTAAGCTTATAAGCAAATGGCCCTTAAATCCATGCATGCTTAGTTTGTCGTGACTTTTGAAGTTCGTGAATGTTGATTGCGAACCAGAATAACATGGCTCATTTATACAGGAGCACTTGATCATATCGAATTGCAAGTAATTGGCGCCAATGTGTTACGGTTGTTGCTTGTCGTTTCTCATGTCCTTAGTTCAAATTGGCAATGCGTTATATGGACTGTACAACGGATCCTCCAAATCATACAGTAATTACAACAGCATATTTACTAATGAAATAATGTGATGTGCACATATGCACGTATAACACTTCTAATAACACAGTGGATCATGTGCATATACGCACTGGTTTACACAATTGTTTATTATTGATGGCTTTATTTGCCATGCATACGTACTGGTTTGTAATGCGCTAAAGGCTTAAAACTGCATGTCTTAACGAGTTGGCGATTACTACCGTTGTTATGTAACCTATAAAACACAGTAAACAGTGGAAAGTAATATCTCAGTTTGCAGTCCAAGAATCGCATCTTAACCCTCCACTCATCCAGTGGTGTGTGCTATACGGCATAGCAGGAACGTGTGGCTCTGGGTTATACGCTCCGAAGAAACATTTTTCGTTTTGTTAAACTATTGGTACTAATTTGATTAGGTTTATTTGCAAATTTATAAACCGATTGTTTTAAAAGTGGACAGCATGTTCCCTCTTCCTCTTCTCCCATGGATACATTTCTATTGTTGTCTTCCCTACGCTTCTGCATCGCTTTTAAACAGTTGAATTCGGTTTTGGATAAAAATTCAATACGACGTGTAATTGGCCATACTACTACGCATCATAGCTTTCTTCGATTTTTTTCTTGAGCACATGGTAGACATGCCTTTGGCCAGTTTGATAATATCCGACATCAATTGCTTCTCCTATCCTCGCACCAGAGTGTGTTCTGAGCTGAACTCTGCTTAAGATGCCATAGTGGACACAGAAATGCTTCCTTCATTGTAGGGAAACTTTTACTTCATGGTATTTTTTTGTTATGAAGCCAGATAAGATGGTGTCAAGTAGAACTACAGAGTAATGGCTAACAATGTGTGATTTTAATAATTGTTGTTTATGCCCTCAAGCACTTGGATGTTTACTTATGTTCAGCAATTTCTGTTGAATAAATTGTGAAGGTGTCTTGGACATAAGGACTACAGTACATTTAGCACACGGCTTTGTTTTTGAGGACAAGCTTTCTTGAACACAGCCATTAATTTCGCATAGAAAGTTGTATTCCTGTAAATTAGAGAGAAAGTTTAATTCAATTGTTCGCTTCAACTATTTGGATGACTGCTATTTTGGTCAAGCAATGCGTTATGGTATATACAGCATTTAGTTACCAAAGTCTAATCCCACAGCCTGATTCTGCAAGACATCTTAATTTAGCAGCATTAAAAATATCTCTACCTTCGCTTCCATGGATAGCAATCAATTGTTAAATGAGTTTCAGAGCAACATCCGTTGTTGTGAGGTTTATTCTCTAACGTTCTCTCTGTTTTCTTTCATCTTTTGTTTGTTTTTTTTTCATCACATTTGTTTTGTCTACCTACTGCAGACTTCTGTATCACGCTGTTGCATTTACAGTCTCATTTTCAATGCTTTCTGCTCCAGTCTTCTTTGACTACCACACTCTGAACGTCAATATCTCCATTATTGGATTACTAAATAAAAATCTCGAAGGCGAGAAATCTGATGCTTCACATGATAATAACATTGAACCTTGTGATGTTCATTATTTCGGTTAATTTCTTATCGTTGACGGCTAAGGAACATAGAGTGGTAATGCTGTGTTGGCAAAATATCGTGAATTGTGCTTGATTTAGTCAATTTCCAATAACTATATGCTTTGAGCCAATACATAGGATTAAAACCATTCATCCGTACAGTCGTTTGCAAAAGAAAATCAGTCCATTCGCAAAATTTTTGAGCTACGTGTCCTATTCAGGCGATAGGAAAGTATTTGTTGCAGTTTCAGAAGTCACATGACTCTCAAATGTAAAATAATAGTTAAATGGTGCTTTTTCGATTCGAAATTCATTTAATATCCTATTGAGACTATGATCGCAAGCGAAGATTTGTATATGTAAAACAAAAAAAGGTCAACTAAAAGATTAAACCACTTTTCTTCAGATAATCGACTCTGAATTCTTTCTATTTTATTCTAGTTCTTTTCAAATTGTGATTAAAAAAAAGAACGACAAGGATACATAATTTCAGGATCGAAATCCGTAAATATTCCGATTAAATATTTGAATTTTCAGCTAGAAGTTAGAGATGGAAAAAAACCTACAAAAATCACACGAAATTTGGAGTAGGACTCTTTTCAAGCCCTTAGAATTCTGTAGTCCATTCGAATCCCAGACCTATAATTGTTTTTTCTATGCGTTAACCACTCGACATGACAATCATTCTTCAAAGTATAATCGTGTTTTTAGGCACTTTATAATACAATCGTATTGATTTTTTATGGTAACGCTTTATCGTGATTAACGCCCACTTGGACACCCGTAGTCCGGTGAACGATATCCCTTATTCTTCTCTTCCGAAAACGCATTTCTAAAGTCTTTCTTGTTATGTTCTTGTCAAGTTTGTTTACAAACACTACACAAATGCTGTTACAGGCAAAGTAACCCCGTTGGGAGTCATCATTGATAATAGATTAACCAACCCATATGAATTTCTATGACAAATTTTCACTGATGATTCCAAAATAGCCACCTGAAACACGGTAGAAATAATTTTGTAATTTTATCCACCTTTTTGAAGAGGATAATGATCCATCTGCAAATTATCGACCTACAAGGTCTTAGTAATGCCCTAGATTTTTTTTGCGACACAACGAGGAAACTTTTGAAATGCCGATGACGTTACGGTAGGGTAGCATCATATTTAAAGCTTTCTGTGTGCATGTTTTTGCACACTTTTTGTACCTAATTGTCAACAAGCTAAAACGTTACAAACTATCTGTCATGATTTTCATTGTTGATCGCGAAGGCAACCATATTCACAGTTAACTGTAATATTCACAGTACATATGTGCTATCTTTGAAAGCAAAATCATAACAAGTATGTTTGAAGTTGATCATGTCTTTAGTCGCAAGCTTTCGCTGTTTCAAAAGATCCTTCTCCGATCGTCATGGTCACGATGGGAGTCGTATCTCTCGAAACGTTGTTCACAAAAAGCATACGACTCAAGACATGATCAACTTCAAACATCCATGGCTTCCACTGACTCGACAAATACTAGGATTTTCAAAGTTGGAAGCATGTATTTGTTAAGCATGTGAGACGTAGATCTAGATTAATTTGGTAAAGTTCATTTCATCGATCCTACATGTGCATTGCCAGTTCAGACCTCTATGGATTCAGATATGATAAGGTGTATCATGTGACACAAGTGATCCACCAGGATTTGCGTGTGCTTTCTTTCTGTGTAGAAACAGGCAATGAATTTGTTTTTGTTAGATAAGATATGAAGAGTGGTTTTATTGAGTAAAATTCAATCTAGCAATTTTGGACAGGGAAATCCTAGTTGACTATAGTCTCTTGCTTTAAGTGTTTGGATTATGATAAGGCTGAAAACAATATAAAACTACTTAAATTAGATTTTAACAATCCTACAATGCATGGATACTTTCCCTATTACTTTTTGGCACCTTACAATCCCAACAATACTTTACCTATTCAGTTTTGCCACGTTACATTCCCAACATTAAGTTCCTTATTACTTTCCGTTACATTACTTTTCATATCACTTATAGTTACGTTACTTTCCCAACATTACAAACCCTATTACTTTTTGGTATATTACTTTCCCAACATTTCCAACACTTTCCCTATTACATTTTGCTACACTTCTTACCTAACATTACTTTCCCTATCACTTTGTGTTACCTTACCTTCCCAATATTACTTTCCCCATTCCTTTTTGGCACATTACTTTCCCAACATTACTTTAACTACTACTTTCTGTTACATTACTTTCCGTATTACTTTCCTTTTTAGTTCATTTCTTCGCCACCATTACATACCTTATTACTTTTTGGTATATTACTTTGCCAACGTAACTTTCCCTATCACGTTTTGCTACACTTCTGTCCCAACATTACTTTCCCTATCACTTTGTGTTATGTTACTTTCCCAACATTACATACCCTATTATCTTTTGGTACATAACTTTCCCAACATAACTTTCCCTATTACTTTTTGCTACACTTCTTTCCGTATTACTTTTTGGTACGTTACTTTTCCTATTACTTTTTGGTACATTACTTTCCCAACATTACTTTGCCTATCACTTTTTGTTATGTTACTTTCCCAACATTACATGCCCTATTACTTTTTGGTACATTACTTTCCCAGCATAACTTTCCCTATTACTTTTTGCGACACTTCTTTCCGTATAACTTTTTGGTACATTACTTTCCCTATTACTTGTTGGTATATTACTTTCCTAACTTTACTTTGCCTATCGCTTTTTGTTATGTTACTTTCCCAACATTACATATCCTATTACTTTTTGGTATATTACTTTCCCAACGTAACTTTCCCTATTACTTGTTGGTATATTACTTTCCCAACATTACTTTGCCTATCACTCTTTGTTACGTTACTTTCCCAACATTACATACCCTATTACCTTTTGGTATATTACTTTCCCAACTTAACTTTCCCTATTACTTTTTGCTACACTTCTTTCCCAACATTACTTTCCGTATCACTTTTAGTTACATTACTTTCCCAACATTACATACCCTATTACTTTTTGGTATATTACTTTCCCGAAATTACATACCAAATTACTTTTTGGTATATTACTTTCCCAACATTATGTTCCCTATCACTTTGTGTTACGTTACTTTCCCAACATCACTTTCCCTATTACTTTTTCGTACATTATTTTCCAACATTACGTTCAGGGCACTTCTTTGGCGCTGTAGCTGCTTTGATATGCTATGTGCTTTGTACATTCCCATATTGCTACTGAATACTTTCTCAATTCTATGTCCTAGTCGACTTTGCCTGTTGCTTCCTGGTACCGTAGCTCATTTGATGCACAATCCAATAGGTACCTCGGTTTCAGTTATCCAGATCCCATTCAAACTTTTTGTAACAATAAGTTTGAAGATTGCTGCGGAATCTATGTCCTTACAACGTCAATGGCAATTTCTGACATTGTCAAGTCTTTGTTTTACACTTTTTGCTTGAAGCTTCATGCTTTGCTTGGTTTATAGACTGTTTCCTAATCCCTCCTTGCTGTATCTTCAGTTTTGTTTGAAGTGCACAGGCATAGTTTAGCGCATCGTCTTTGAATTCGAGAAAAGTCTGTAAGACAACTTCATTGTTTATAGAACAGATGATCCATAGGTGCCTTGCCTTGTCCCGAGATTTTTTGAGAGAGTAACCAAGCTAAGCTCGTATCCCGCCCAGCCCGTAACACCATTTGCCGAAAAACGTCGTGTTTATATTAAGAAGCAATACCAAATAAGTGCATAACTGTCTTATATATTTTTGTTGATAATTTTTGCCTCTTAAAATGGCCCGTGGTTTATAAATGGTGATATCTTATATAGAAGGTCAGCCAATACACGAGACTAGACGATAATTACATTTTAGGATGTACTGTTTAGTAATAGTTGTATTCCTTGCCTTAGCTTTTAGTATAAGGCTAAAGGAAATTGAACTTTCTAAACCAGATTCAGCACGCATACTGAATTTGATCTAAACATGATCAAAGTGATATCACCGTTATCTCATGCTATCAGTTGTGATCTATCAGAGACAATGTTAACATAACTGGAAGATAATACCGGAGCATTGTTGGAAACGATGAAGCTTGTTTCTGCAGTGTAGTGTGTTATAAAAGCTTGAAATCCTTGCTTTATGTTTTATATTAAAATCAGACAAGGCTGAAGCAAAGTGGGCTTCCTTATAACTGAATGATTCATCAGCACTGTAGATTAGTCTAGTTAAGTCGTATATTTTGTTTAATTATTGGTTCTTATTCTGGTATGCCAATACTCCACTTTTTTCCAAGGGGCATACAGATTTGTAGAGCTAACGATATTAAATTGTCTGAATGGACAGACACTGACACGTGTAACCTTTTCTGTATATATTCAAGCGTGTTCTGTATTTGTTGGAAATTAATAAGTGCGGAAAAGAATCAGAACAAAACATTAACAAGGCAGCCTGCAAAGTGATATCCATTCATGCATTTGTCAGTTTGAAAATCATGTGTTGCAACAAAGGGAGCAAATATGATTTTAGTAAAAACGTTTATTCTACCACACCCCCTTTGAAGTTGTTAAAAAATAGTACCATCATCAACACGGTTAAAATCGTTAGTTGCTATTTCTCGTTTGCTTTCCCTTTTGTTTCTCATGGGCAAGATGGGTTATTTTTGTCTTAACGTACAAGGATGTTAAACTGTTATGAAATTCGCGTCAGACATCATGGCTCTAATAGAATTTTTGCACAGCAGGGTTAAAGAAAAAACATCCCTCTGTTAGTGAGGACAGACTAAGATGCCACGTCTGCTCTTCGGATACGACCAGATGGACTGACCAGATGGTACGATACACTTTAGTTTATGTTGCCAAAAGTTCCTAAGTCCTTAATTTTATAGATCACAACAGGTTTTTTTTCAGCAGTTGCTACACACGAGTATCTTCCTTTCCCTCCTTTTGCTGGGGTCCCTTAAGTTTGCATTTCTAAGACCTCTTAGTTCACTAAAGCTGTGTTAAAATTTGAAATGACCAGCGACTATCCACTTGTTTTTGACCGAATTGCCAATAAGTCTAGGGAACTTTTCCCTCATTTTCGAGAGAGTTCTTTACACGTAATGCGTAAACATACTTATGAAGCGTCAGCCTTGATTATGTCAGTTCTGTTTTGAATGTAGACGTGACTAGTTTGATCTCAATGTACATATGTCAGAAAGTAGAGCTGTATGGATTAAAAAAACCCCAAACTGTTCAGAGGCAATCCCTTTCGTTTCAATACTCCTAACAACAAGGTTAGGTTATCTGTGAAATAATATAGCAGCTATATTGTGCAGCAAAATGTACATGATTCGAGTCTACATGTACGAGTCTATTTTATGCCTACTTATGAGGTTAAGGGATGCCAATAGTATTCTCATTATATTCTATATTACAAAGTAACGACTATCAAAGCTGAGGACAACTACACATTCACGTTGTATACAATTCAACAACATATATATAACAACAGATCAACAAAGTCAAGAGAAGCTAGCTACTCTGTAGTTAATATGGAATCCCTATTTGGCCTTGATCTCAAGGGAGACAATTCCTGAGCTGATTGAGACTGAAGTCTTTTGAAGTGAAGCATCTTGGTGGGAAGATAATTGCTATTTAATCCGTTTTAAAATTTTAGTTATTTATTGAAGTGTCATTTCGCTACGGTTGAATGTGATTATCACTTTTAAACTTTAATTAGACTTCAATTTAGCTTACAAATTATAAGTATCCTGTTGTCACGCTTAAAAACCGACTTTTGTATCTTTAAACCCGACTTTGGTCAAGAGCTCCTTTTATCAAGCTGTAAGAAGCAATGACGAGGGTAAAAATTATGAAGCCATTAAAATTTAAGGTTTTCTTCGCGTTAACGTTTATCACTTCCGAATCCTAACTTTGTATATATGGTTTATAATAATTCGTAAACTTTGAGACACAGAGAAGCAGATGTATCAAGAATTGGTGTTGTTATGAATATTTTTTCCGTCTCTATCGCTTTAATTTCCTTCGCCCTTAGATAACAATGATCTGAAATAATTATTTGTAGCGCCATTTCTTTGCCTAGCTGGTTGATTACATGTCAACCGTAACAATACATTACTGTCTGAAAAAAACAATTTATTCGCCACAGTGGATCAAAATCACCAACGATGTTTTCATACTTGTTCAAGGATGAAATTACTTTGAATTTAGTAATAAGAAGTCACTTTTTGACTACAGTCATCAGGTTTCTTTATTTTCTCGAAATGAGCAGATCTAGAAACTAATATGACAACCATATTAAGTGTCGTGATACGACCTCCTGGCTTAGTTAAGTAAAAGTCGACTATAGAAGGGTTTTTGTTATGTATGATATTGGTCTTCCTTTATTCTTTATGATTCCTTAGTCAGTCTTTTCCATCAAAACAGCTTATTTATCGCCTGTCCAAGTCAAATAATCCTCGAGTTAACTTTCTAATTTCAATCTCAATCTGAAAAGGTAAATTGGCCTCACAGAAAATGAGAACAATCGTTCTTTCCTTCTCGAATTTCTACTCTTCTGTCGCTTCTTGGACCATAATCTTCCTTACTGTACTTGAGTATTCTGTTGTCTCTTCTGTGACACTTAATTAGCTATTAATTAATTAATTAATTAATTAATTTATTTATTTATTTATTTATTTATTTATTTAT
>JANTCA010023598.1:0-23216 GCA_024741275.1 Chironex yamaguchii
CAAACTAGTGCCGCCATTATGGAAAGTTAAAAGTTGACGAACTTTTCATCCCACTGAGCACTCTAGCCCTAGCTTCTCTGTAGTTTTTTTGCATCAATGTAATGAATCCCTTTTGACCGCTGACCAAGGTTGCGGCTTCGGCCAACGTAGACCCAGTTAATTTTTCGATTTGCCACTCAAACTGATTCACAGCTTACATAATCTGCGCAAACAAAAGTTCAACTTTTGTAGTGCCATACGTAAGCTTTTAGTGAAAGCAATTCTTCCCCTGCTTAAAGAAAAAGAAAGAGACCAGAGAAAACCTGGCGTGCCACACTTAAGTAGGATTTAAAACGACTTGACATCACCTGTGGCCAAGCAGGCATCAGAGCTTGAAACTGAGACGATTGGCGACGTCTTGCTCTACGGTGTACAGGTCAACAATATTGAACTCTAAACGATTTCACTCTACTTTAATAAAGTGAAGTCCATACTCAAAAGAAGTCAATATTTACGTCAGTTCCACAATCTTATCATCAGACAAACATTGGACAATTTCTCGGAGAATGGCGAAGGTAAACAAAAGCAAGTGGCGGCGGGAAAAAAAGAAAATGAAAATGATGCTGTAGTTATCTTGGAGTTCCAATAAAGTCGATGTTTCTACAATACCGAGGAAATATTATGGAAGACTTTTGCAGAGCTCTGAGGAACTGAAATGCACCTTTAACCTTGAACCCGGCTTTCGACATTACGTAAATTGAAAACGGTAATACCACCCTTGAAAGCAAGTATTGAGAAGATTGAAAGGCATCTTGAGTACAAAATTATCTGTCCGCGTGTTATATTGACCAAACCCAGCAATGTATGTTAATCATTTCCTTGAAACCTTCTGTACCTAAAGGCAAGTATTTACATGACTGTGGAGTACTCGAGGAGACAGACGCTGGAGATGTTGAGATTCTGGCACAATCCTCAAGGAATAGCTGTTTTCTAGAAGCATTTTGAGGGACTACTATACTGGAGTGATGTAAACAGTTGCTTGGAAGAGTATGCGACTCTGGTGAAACTGGCTCCGTAAAATTGTCCGGTAGGAGCCCACTTGCATATTGTGACTGCACAGTTTAACAGCTGTTGAAAAGACAAGCCTGAAAAGCGCCGACGCGACAGCTGAAAAGAAGCGGAGGTCCTTGTTGAAAAGCATAGAACTCCTTACAATCACCGAATTCAAAACGTAAGAGAAATCCAAGTGGATTCCACTGGCAAAGGTTATGGTCATGGTACAAAAAACAAGCCCTTTACAAGGATTGAAGACCATCTCTGAAGACCCTAGAATGTCGTATGAGATCAAACGATTTCATGTTGATAGTCCTTTCTGAATATCCACCTGTGAAAACCAACCTTAATGCAATGTTGCAATCATTTCCGTTGGTTCGGCATATGAAAACCAGATGGTGATTGATGCAATATTAGAATTCGTTTTCTTGACTTGTTATTATCAGTTTTTCAATATTTTCAAAATTTTGTGCTCAACTTCATGGATGAAGTACAAAAGTAAAGTTATGATTGTGACCACAGACGCCTTTAACTTGAGTTTCACGACTACAAACCTGACGCCTTTCCTACTCTATAGCTAGTCGATGCAAGGGTTGATGATGTCATGAATAGACAACTGGGGTTCAATAACTCATACTTCTGCAACCTTTCCTATTGTACTGTTTATCTAAGTAGGAAAGGGATAAGATTTGCATTCGTGAGAGCCAGTAGTCACAGTCATTACTTTATTTCTGTTCATCACATAAGACCACCCTGTCTATATTATACGGACAGCATCAACATATTTTAATATATGTTAGTATTTATAGTGATGAAAACCAAGTTACATAAGTTTTGTAGTTATAGCAAGCACTATTAGCATTGGAAGCAGACGTAATTTTATGCTGTTTTCTGGCTTAGCACGGGTAGGCCTGCAAAGGGATCCCTAACACACATAAGGAGCTTTCTTAGAGTTTTGTGTAGCTGAGGGCATAAAAAGTACAAGAGTAAAAATTTCCACAATTTATCAGGAACTTTAAGTTGAATCTAGCGTATAAAAATCCACTAAACCTGTAGAATGAAGTGTCATGGCTAAAACCTTGAATGTTCAAACTGTCCCAGAGGATTCGTTTACGTCATGGAAGGAGTGGTGAAATTACAATTTAGGAATTCTGGTTCCTGTATGTGAGCCCCATGGCAACTGATAGGAATGAATTTATACTAAGCTGACTAATAGGGTAAAGTCAATGATTATAGTAGGTTGGGATTCTTTTAGTCCAAAAAGAGGAAAATCAACCTCATCAGAACAGTTGCCCATATAGCACTTTACATCTGTTCAAAATCTAAATTAAATCCGGAACTAGGGAAAATAAAATCTGTTCTCCTTGAAAACGGGTATCAAGAAGATGTTGTTTCTAGAACTCTTCAAGAAAAAATCACTGATTTTGCAACCGAAAAATCTTTTGGGCCTCAAAAGTGTCCTGTATACCTACAACTTTCAAGGCAATGTTTCTATCCACATAGAAACACAGATAAAAAAGCTATGGTTAAGTGTTTCTCTGCTTTCAATCCAAAAATTGTTTCCACGACTAGGAAGATCTTGCCATCCATTCACAAGGATTGTGTACCTACCACACAAAAAAACTTAGTAGTATATAAATTTTTGTGCCGATATGAAGCTTGGTATCTAGGTCGCACTTCTGAAACATAGGATGACAGGATCAAACAACATGTTCCAGCCACTATACGCCAAGCATCAATTCCCCTAAGAGAACAGCCATCCCGCGCTTGCAAAGCGAAAATGACTGCCTAAACATGCGATTCTGCCATAGGCCAGCATTTACTAAAGAATTCAGAATGCGCCAAAATGTATAAGGACGAGAATTTTCGGATAATTGGCACCGCTAGATCGTCCTTTCATCTAAGTCTATTGGTGAAACATGGAAACCAGTACTCTGTAGGCAGAAAGAGTTCTTTTAATACCAGGTCTTCGAAGTATTTGCTTCAGCCAGGTCGAAAGTAGTCTAACTTTGGGTCAAATAGTCTTCAGTACTTACCTACCGTGATGATTCACTGTTCTTTCTTTCGATACCATTGTTCCAATGTGCTTCATGGTACCGAGCACACGTTTGTCAACAGCACGTTAAATATTATAAACAACATTACCTGTGTTGCAGTCTCTATGCCAGTGGAAATTCTGATTAAGTATACTCAGGAATCATTAGACAAGTAAGCATGACAAGAAAGTAACCGTTTTTAGTATCACAGCCTTGAAAAGCAACTACATATCTAGAAACCAAAAGCAACCGTTTACAAAGAAAGCGCCTGGTACCATTTTTCAACACACGCCTCAAGAGGGCAAATTTCGCAGTTAGAACGAAGAAAAATTTAATCAATATGCCAATTGGATACAATTATTTCTGTAATTAGTGGCAAAGCCAATAAAAATACGTAATGATCCAGTGACATAATATAGACTAAATCTTTACATCAGCTATGTACAACGGCTAGTGACTCATATCTACAACACAAAACATGTTAGTGAAAGGATTTAAAACAATCCATTAAATACTACAAATGTAGATTAACCAATTACATCTTAAGCTTCTTTAACATACATAATGTAGGAGGTTTTGATGATCGTTCAGGCTACAAAACGTTAAAATGTTCCTGTGCCCTACGTTCATTGTGTAAACCCTACACTTGCTCTCTCGGTCAACTCGACTACTTACCATAGCAAACTGGCAAACAAATCATAGCATATGGCTCTGTACTTCATGAAGAATCTTGTAAATAATAGCAACTGTTAGCCTATATGATAAGTAATGTTCTCTTTCATAGAGCAAAACATTCATATCTTTTGCCAAAATTGTATACATTTATGTGAAAATTCATCTGTTTGTGGAAAGATAATAACAGAAACAGAGAACTACGTATTAGAATTAAAATCGATCAAATTAGTCTTAAGGTAACAAAAGAGTTCAAGAAGATCGACCAGGTTTTCCAATTATCATATACCAAGAAGAGCGGGAAATTTATCTCAAATTGTAAGGAAAAGGTCAAAGCAATTTTTTTTCTCGGATGAAGAATATTTGCTTTTCATTTCGCCGCTACCATAAAGACATGATAACAAAATTTACCTACAGCTATTGATAAATCTGGGTAGCTTGCATTGATTTCCCTTATCCTGTGGAGGCAAACTGGACGCGTTCAGGTGGAATGCAAATAAGCAACTCTGAATGAATAAAGGTTGGTGAAATGTTGACTGAAATCACCAAAGGGGAAAAAAGCTAGCAACAATAACAGGAGTTACTCTTAACAAGATAACAGCTGGAGAAAAAACTAAAAGCACCAAGGTTCAAAACTTAATACTAAAGATTTCCATTCGCAGTATTTATCACGTAACATATTGAAAACAAAAAATTCTACAAACCCGGCCATTTCATTTCGCACAACTCACATCTTTAGACATATTCGTGACTAAACACAATGAGATATTATGTGAAATAGTACAATGTGTTTTGTTAAATATGTCAGCCTATTTTTGGATAGCTACCTCCAGACTGAGCTTTGGTTAACTAATGACAATTTAACTTGAGTATCTCGCTTCTAATGGTCCACTCAGCCTCTCCACGTGGCCAATGATTTAAGTTTCAGCATTGCAAAACTGACATTGTATTAGTGACGGAATGTTGCTTTTGTCCTTTGCTCTCTTGTAAGTAAAGCTAGATGCATACGAGAGCACGTTGCTTACGACTGAGCAACCAACGCATGTCTAATGTGCCGGTTTGCTGGCACATTACTACTGATGGTTTTGGTTATTTGGAAGAAGAATAAAAGTAAACCTTGTGATTATTTGGCACAAAATCTCATTTGGGTATGCGTAGTCTTTCTTAGTCGTAAGCAAAATACTGTCGTTCACCGCACACGTGAAGCAAAGCGATACAAATGACAAAAATCATTAAACATGTTGAATATTTGGCTTTCGGGCACAAATGTCTAAATTGGTAGAGAAACTCACTGCAGAAGTGAGCAAAAGGCTTAAGCAAGGTGCCATGAATGACACTTTGGTTAAATAAAATGAGCTAGTGTGCACTTAGCTTAAGAACATACATCTTGAAAGTGTTGTAAGCGCTCTCTTAACCAAAAGTATGACTGTAATTTTCGAAGTATGGAAAGTAATTAAGAGACTCGGCATCTATTTCTTTTAGACTTATATCCAAGACAAATGTTATTAATACGCGGTAATAAGCCTTGCATGACGCACAGAAATCTTTAACACATTTGAACCAAATTACATCAACAGAAAGCAATTCTCTCTTTAAATATATCTGCTACTAGGACAAACCTTAACTTGATTCACATAACCAGTGTTAAATATGAGAGGCAACATTGGTTTCATCCCTTGTGTAGGTGCCAGACATTACGATGAAACCTAGTAAACAAGGTCACCTAAAATGAAGCCTTGAGAGACACCTCTCCCATGTACGTTTGATGATAGCGACTTTCACTGGTACGTAGTATGTCAAACTCCTTTGTGCATTATGTGCAATCAAGGGATGGTTTCCGTTCCAAAAGTATGGATTTTCCTCTTTCTTTTGTTCCGTTTCAATGTAAGGATGACTGTTGTGGTGATTACAGCAATACAAATAGTAGTGACTGAAACTATGAGAAATGTTTTAACGTAAGTTGTGTATGCGTCAGAGATTTGATTTTTGTCTTTTGTATCCTCAAGTCTGCTAGCTCCTTTGTGATTTTTGGCGTAATCAAAACGAGATGATTCTGATGCTCTTAGAAAACCTTGTTTGTTTTTTGGAGCCGTAGACGGGTAAGGTGCTACCATTTTCCCCAATTTAGCCGCTTCACCTTTGGTTGGTAAAGATGTCTGCTTCACAAGGCTATTAAAACTGGTAGATAACTCGTCTTTATGTACTTGTGGTCTGAACCCGGACTTATTAAATTTTTGACGCATCTTTCTTCCCTTTCCAAACCCTAAAATAACAATGAAGGCACAACTGTATGATAAACACAACCATGAGGGTATTACATGGTAGAAATAATCTACACCTTGTAGGAAGCAGATACGCCCTACATCTCAACGACAGCATAGTACACAACAGGGAAACACACATACTGTCTAAAGTCTGAATGAAATAGACATTTACATAGCATACAAATGTACTTGAAAATATTTTACGGCAATGAGGTCACAAGTTAAGTCCTGGTTCGTCATAATAATGTTTTTGTTCGTGCCCTAAGAATAGCTTGGTCATCCAGAGTTCAAACTCAGAAATGATAAGTGAAAGAACAGTCTGTTGAAAAATTCTTTATACCAATTCCAGCACAATCTATGCTGTGGATAGCCTTACGATCTAGGACTTTGAAGACATTGTCAAGGAACCTTGGTTTACATAGATTCCCATCAAAACACAAAAAGATCGTTTTTAAACCAGAGCATACGGAATAGAAAATGATACAACCTCTGCTGAACTACACAGTTTAAGGAGATCGTCTTTAAAATTTGCGACATCGTGCCAAAAACTTAAAAGATTTTTCGCCTGACACTCTTCAGTGGATGAAACTTAAGAAAGGAAAGTATGGATGTGTGGCAACCTTTTCTCGGGAAACACGGGTCGAAACTAACAAAAACAAAGCATTGTTGGAAGAGTCCAAGTGAAAAAACGAACACTTTCTGCCTAAACAGTACTGTTGTTCTTGTTTTAATGTAAACAGACTTCAATACACTTAGATGGATAAACGAGCTAGCTGTGCCAATTATCCGAAAATTCTCGTCCTCATACATTTTGGCGCATTCTGAATTTTCTGGCAAATGTTGGCCTATGGCAGAATCGCATGTTTTGGCAACCATTTTATAGCAAGTTTAATATTGACCGATTCATGCCAGTGAGTTATGGACAATTGTAGGGTCACCAAAGGTGATGGGGACGTTGTTGCTGTCCAACAGCAGAAAAGAACATGTCAAGAGTAAAGAGCAGAAGTTTGCTTTAGATTCAATAAAACTACGTAGCCATTCACTTAATAAGTACTTAAACTTACCTCCTGGCCCTATTGTTTGTAGCCTGGAATTCAATACTTGTGTGTGTATCGGTGGTCCTGTTGTTATTCCTGCTTCTGCGACGCAGCCATGCTTACAACGGGGGTCGATGTTAGGATTTACACCAACACCAAAACACTTCGAGCAAAGTGGTTTTGATATGTTCCCGTAGCTTTGCGGAACGCTGACCCTCCCTGGCCCATGAGCAACGGGATTCTTCGTAGAGCTATGAACCGAGTAAGTAGGAATTTTTGTTGCCGAATGTATTTCTGTTGAAGTTTGCCTTGTACTACCTAAAAATTGGTTAAGAAAGGTATTTAACACATAAGATGTACCCAAATATATATATGGTGAGTCCGATGTACTTTTCCCTGGTGTCGTTATCTTTGCGTGTCACCGTAGCTTGGTATATTATCGAAGACTGCAGGCAGTTTCCGTTTAGTGGGCATGCGTTTTTTTGTCGGCAGTTGCACAGTTTCGGTGCGTTGGTGCTACTTATAGTGTTATCACCGAAAACGAACTCAAAAGAGATACCGCAACCACACTGCATCATTTAGACACGACAAACACAGAAACTCGACTGAACTCAGTAAGTACATTTGGACACTTAAGGACAACAACCTTAAGTATTCTATCTCCTGGCGAGGCCCCGCATCCAGTCCCGCTTACAGTAACGAAAAAAAAGGCTACTCCTCTGCCTCAAAGAAAAGGGTTTTTTGTATGTCGGCCCGAACTTTCGACGCTAAATAAAAGAAACGAACTCGTAACATCCTGCCGGCACAGAAACAAAATTCTTTTATGCAATTTATAAAATTCAACGTGCCTCTCTTGTAAATATCTATACACCGAAATATTGTAAACAACAAATCCTGAAGAAGAATTATTCTGAAGAAGAATTATTCGAAACGTTAAAAAGTGTTTATTTCTTGTAATTTATATATATATATAATACAACAGACACAGTGTTTTTTCATATATTCACCAAGAGTGGAGCATTACCATAATAGCTGCCCTAACTGGGAGCCGACCCGGCTCGAACTGGCAACCCTCAGACTCAAAAGCCAACACTCAAACCTCCATCATATTTATATATATGTTGCATTTGAAGAATGATATTGTGAGAGACATCATTACCAAATTAGCAGTGACAGTTTTTCCCGAACTAATCTAGTTGCATGTGATGTTGAAGTGACATCACGCGTAATAGTTGTCGTCCCACGATTCTGATGATGATGCAAATCACAGCCAAATTTAATCATTTGTTTCTCGTCATATTTCCCACATTTCCTTGAAAGTCATCAAATTCCATTCAATGTTTTGAGTTATGCTGTTACAAGCAGCCAGCCGGACAGACATAGAGACAAATGGATACCGTCGAAAAGGTGACCTCCGCCTTTGCGGAAGAAACAGACGTTTTGAATCTAACGGCTAATACTGACTGGTTAACCATGCCTCAAGGAAATCATTTCAAACAATTAACAGATGTGGAAGGCAACTCCCGTCATTAATCCTACATGGCAATAAATTCGAAAGAGAGTGGTAACAATACACTGTTCATTGCTCTGTAACCTAAGCAATAACGAGATTAATTTCGTTCTACGATTTCCAGCCATATAGTAGTAACTCTTGCGAAGTGCCAGGGTAAAAATTAAATACCCGACATTCTAAATTTTTACGTCACTAGTAGTCAAGTTGATTGAACTCCTACGATTTTACTTAGGGCACTTTTAGAAAATCATGCTCTTTAGCTGCAAAGCCAATAAATACAATATTCAAACAGAAAGATTATTTATTAGAAAATAATTCATCGGCATCATAAAATCACTATCACGTTGCAACCTTGATAAAATATCATTGAATTAGACATAATTCAACCTGACATTTCGATGATATCAAAATTATGATCAAATAATAACGCAAATGATGTCGAAACTAACACGTAAAACAATACTAACAATACTAAAGTGAAAAATAGATTAAAAAGTAATAAAATAAGACCAAAAACACACACAAAACTTCGAAAGATACCTTTGAAACTTATTTGCCAGTGTGGAGAGAAACTTTCGATTTTTAAGGAATATGAGTGCTGCCATAGTTGCAGTGTGCAGTAGGAAATGAAGAGGAAAATGTTCAATGTGCAATCAAACACCCTTTTAGGCACCATATAGTCGGTACCTTAAGCAACTGCAACATTCGGTGTTACAAAATTTTCACCATCCTCAAATAAGGGTGTAGGCGTAATGAACATATAAGTTAAAATTGTGTTAGTTAATTAATAATCTCATACAAGTAAAAATAAAAATAAACGCATGAGATGAGAAGTCGGGGTTAACAATGTGATCGCTTTATGATTGTTGACTTGTACCCCTATGCGTTGCCTAGTAATGAATGTTAAATTGTTGTTTTTCTGAGAAACAAATCGTACGTCCAGAGTGGGAGCTGAGCCCACTGCCTTCACCTCGCTAGGCTGACGCTCTGACAACTGAGATACCGGGACATTTCTCAGAGGTGAATTTAGATAGACATGATTTGACAATTGCGTTAGTAAAATTCTTAAGATACTTGGTTTTGTGCTGTAGACTTTAAACTGGTACCAGTGAAAGTTAACATAGTCTAGCAGCATTTGTGTGTCAAGAGCAACTAAGAGCCTTTTGATGACAACACACTAGAAATGCACTAGTTTTGCATTTTATGTCTCGCATTCGAGGGAGAAGATTTGGTTATGAAGGAAAGATAAATTAAGCAGAGTTTATTATTGCTAACCGTACCTTGCCAACGTGGTACAAGTCAGGCCCATCCAGTTGGTCCAAACTAATGACATCCACGGCTAATCGAAATTTTCGTTGCATTTTAAAACTAAACTAGCCCTTACTCGTTTGAAACAATGAAGAAACATTTTTCTATTTTCCAGTGCATCCCCCAATGCTTTTAAAGACATGGTACTATCGTAAGAGTGATAAACGATGCTGTGCTGGGCATGGTTGAATCCAAAACGTTGTTGGAGGCTCATATCCAAAAAATGAAACTGTAGTATTCTTGATATATGGGGAAGAACGGCAACAGCGCGGAAAAAAACTTTATGTTATCAAGGGCAGAAGGCAGAAGAAGACAGAGGATGGAATGGTTGGATGGAGTGGCGGAAGCGACTATCAGGAGCCTACTAAAAACACTGATAAGGAACAGATCCGAGTGGCGAAACGTCATAAACAGAGTCACCAGCAATTGCTTACGGCCCGACGGAACCTGACGATGACCATTAATCCTTGTTTTTTCATGTACTTTTTCGTCCATCAAGAAGTAATGATAATGCCTTCGTAAATGTTTTCCAAAATACTTACCATTATTGGAACATTTCATTCTATACATATATATATGAAATACTCACAAATAAATGTGCGATAAGCGCGCTGCTAAATATTGTGTAACAGCGAGGAGGTTTCCCAGTTTTCCAACGTGATTTAGAATGAGTAGTTGTTGGGTTAACATCAGGTATAGACAGATATTCCTATTTATTAGACTTCGCTTTGTGTATTTACTAAACTTGGATATCAAAATTAGCTTAAGAAGGATGACCTGGTAGTTAACATGAACTAAAGAATTTGGAAAACAAAGGTTGACGGTACACTCCGAAAAATGTTGTATCAGGTATTTTTATATAGCCTGTGAAAGATTTAAATATTTGCTTTCACGATGTGTGTAATTGAATGTCTGTTATAATATAACCACGTTTGGTTAGCAACAGGTGTCGTAATTAGGGTAGTGTTGAGCTGATGTTTCTGATCAAGGCTTCATTACCTTTGATCAGAATCTGTGCTTCAGCTAATTCAGCAAAATGCATTATACTATTTCTGATGAAGCATTGCTGCAACTTGCAAAGCAGAAAGTAAAAATAAGCAAAGATAGCATAAGAAGCAAATGTACAGTCCAAAAATGTAGAGGATACGGAAGAAGCAACAGTGCTACAAGAAGTGCAGCAGAGATTTATTTCAGCTTGCATTTAT
Source organism: Chironex yamaguchii (assembly GCA_024741275.1). NCBI lineage: Eukaryota > Metazoa > Cnidaria > Cubozoa > Chirodropida > Chirodropidae > Chironex > Chironex yamaguchii. The sequence goes on from JANTCA010023598.1 coordinate 11,068, forward strand.
CTCCATGAGAAGTAAGGGATGGATCAAACTGAATGAACTGTTGTAAGATGTCGGAATGCTACTGAGGATAGGATGACACTTCTACTGTGATAAGGTGTTACACTGTTATGAGAGAATAAAATAACAACATTTTGTTCTTATTGACTAGTAAGCTGACATGCATTGTTACAAAGATCATAAGAGGTAATCTAAAAGACTAAACTTTGGAATTCGTGCTATATCTTCTATATTGTGGAAATAAAAGTCATCGATAGGCAGATTATGTTACGTTCATTAGTCTCGGCCTCAAATATGAGATGGATCAGGGGAAAAAATCATACCCTACACATTTTCAGATGTAGTAATAACAAGCATTCTTTCGTATCGCAATCAATACAGATTTTGCGTTGTTGGCAAGAAAAGACGTGACTTAAGTTGAGCTATCAGATTTTTGTGAAATAACACATATAAACAGGAATCTAAACATTTACTCAAGTGATTAGATTCAGCACAATGTTTGCAATAGATCACTTAGCTAATATTCTGTATAAACCTTGTTATCTGGATTAATGACTTCACAATGTTTAAAATACTCTCTCGGTCAAATCAACCGCTTTCTGACCTATTTGCCCAAAGAAAAATGTAAGAGACAGCATATAGCATAGACGGCACAGTATCACTGTGGTTACGGTCTAGTTGTCAACTGCAACACAGAACAAACATTAATATCTTCACCGTGAATACAACTAGCAATAGTACTAACTAAGTGCCCCACTCATGGCCAAAAAAGTGGCACTAACCAATGTTTTAATTTCTGATATTTGCATACACCACAGATTATTGCAGAAAGAAAATGATCACTGTTTCTTTCAATGTGTTTTTCCATTAATAGAGAAGGTAATGTTACCCATGAAGGCAATTAATTAAACGAGCATATATCGTATCCTAGCTATTGATATGTTAGTTAATTGCCCAATGGGGAATATGGAAGACGAAAACCTACACTACACGGGAACTACTATAGTGACCCGCGAGGCGTGGAGCAATTGTCAACAGGTTGTCACCTGAGTTAGGTCTTACGCCATTTATCACCATTCTAGTAAATGGTCAGCCTAGCAACTAGCAGCAACAGCATATTTATGACCATCACGAAGAGCATTACCATTGAAGCGGCTATTGTTACCAATCGTCATCGTCATCAGCAGCAGCATTATCACAACTATCATTATTGTGGTTATCAAAACCATCAAAGCACTCACATTATCTTATTTGTGATGAGTGATATTCAATTCATTTTCCTCCTTCGTTTTAGGTTCCATTGTCGTTTTCTATTGCTATCTTTGCCCTTCTCTTCCTCCTGCCCCTCTACTTTACAAATGAAATATTTTTAAATGTACCTGTCTTACCAATAAGGCTTACGTCAAAACCCTGCAGATGGATCGATCTGTGCTCCAAAATAGAGATTAAGCTACAAACGTTATATTTTATTTCTTCTATACTAGCCCCAATGAACAATTTCACTGTAAGTCATATCCTCTTTATAATTAATGCCATACTTGACTATGTCCATCATCTTCTAATATAAGTTCCTTAATACCAATTGTCTATGCCAAGTCGTTATGTGGTAAGGAAGTTACGAAACTTGTTTCAATAATTCAAAACATGATTCTTTACTACGAAGACGCAATATATCACTCAAGTCTCGTCTTAATGCTAAGACAGGAGTTCGGTCTTCTCAATGTAGGAATGACGTCAATTTGCAACTAAAGAACTCATGTCAGCTGCTCTTAGGCAGAATTACAAGCTTTTCTAAGTAGCTGCATGCAGTGCTTGAAATGCACAACCGAGTGACATTGACAAGTCATATGAGGAGGTTAGCATTGCACCGCCGAATAACAACGCAGGTAATCTGGGATCATCATAGGTCAGTTACACTACTCGCTCTCCTCCTGGACTGGGTTGCACATCAAGGCACATGTGCTCTTTTTGACCTGAGGTCATTTATCTTATGTTAAGTACTAATCTCTCTGCCAAAACAAGCTCGTTTACTGTTACATTCGAGTGCTTGGTCATCGATGTTTGCTTACGAATTTTCCTCCTTTCTCCGTTCTTAAAAGTAATCCCTTTGATTCCTTGCTTCGCGCTGTAAAACAAATAACTCTTTCTACATACTTATCTCAGGAAATTTTCTATATATTTTATTGGTATATTGAACTTAACCTGTTTCGAATACAGGTAATTTTTGCTATGTTTACTTCTGAGAGACAAGGATTTATGCGTTACATACGTTTCTTCGCTTTTACGCCTACTGCATCTTATTGTGTACAAAGATGTATAAAAACATGAAACAAGGTTTCTTGATTGATTACTATGATATGCGATATTAACGCTTTAATGTCCTTGGCATGAAGTGTCTAGTGGAATTGTCAGTCAAGCTGGATTCTCTACCAAGTCATTAATTGATAGCTGGCTAGAGTAGCTAGTGTACTTTGAGAAACTTTTACCTATTGCCAAAATACGATTATTAGAAAACAACCATGTTTTATTGGAGATATCAAGACCTTGTCATAGAGAAATAATCAGTCAATCATTAGCACAATAATAACCTTTGTCATCGTGACCATCATCAACATAATTAACACTGTCGTCACCATTACCATCGACATCAGCTTCTGAATCTCATTATTGGTCGTGGTTGCTTTGGTATTGATAAGAAAATAGACATATTCATTCAATTTATTTCAAATTTATTTCAAGTTTTTGACCGTTATAATTTCGTTTCTTCTTCGTGTTTGATTTGGTATAGAGAGAACAATAAAGTTATTTATTACGTGCTTGTTATCCCACTGGGAATGCTGGCAAGGAGCAGATAGAAGTGACATGGAATTATTGTTCTGCCTAGGATCATAGTGGCTCCTAATTCTGTGTTCTTCTCTAAGTCCTTTTGTTCCTAAAACAAAAGCTACCATTTCCTTGACTATTAGTCAACGTCAAGGGTCAACTCACCTAAACCGAAAGGCAAATCGCGCACAGGCATGACATTCCATTTGGATAGGTAACATAGCTTTAGTTGGATGTCAAACACATACTGTTAAATTAAGGCATTCTTTGCACATCCTTAGTGCACAGATAGCAAAGTGTCATGAAGGTGACAGCACGTTCCTTCCCATTTCTTCAAATCACAGTCAGGTGAACGAAATATGCACAAGTCTAAAAATGACCACCACGTTTTGTTAAGTGAAACAGTGAGCTGTCTGTATTTGGCAACTACAGCTTTTGCCTCTGTTTTTGGAATTAATTAATTGTTTTATTTCCATATCGTGCTGATATTTCTAAGGAGATTTTAGCCAAAACAGAGCACCTTATCTGTGGGTAGGTGGATGCAAAAGATGGATATTTAACCGCAGGGACAAAGATCCAGGATTAAACCCACTTTAGCAGCTAAGATGACGCAGAGAATAGTTTTTGCAACTAAAGTGAATAATTTCGAAGGTTATTAAGGCGTTTTTCTTTACAAAGTGAGCACGGAATATTTCAGACATCTTAATCAACTTATCCTACTTTACAACAAGTCGCTAAATCCTATCCAGTTGAAGTTCCCCTACTGCATTTAATGTTAATTTATAGAGGTTGCTGAAGACGTTACTTCCAAATTAAGGCAAATAAAACACTTATAATAAGAGCATTGAAATGTGAGTATTTAGACTTGCAATCAAACTTTCTAAGCTAACAAGTTTGGAGCTGGGAGGTTAACAGTAATATTTTTTTCCATGAGGTTAAAGTACACCGGACGGATATCGTCTTGAAATGAACTTGATAAGCGTTAAAATTCTCAGAAACAATAGAACAAACTACTCTTATGATTTATAGGGCTACCCGTTCTGTTTCTTACCATGTCGCCTTCGGTTACTAAAGCAATAAATCACCCTCACTGTTTCTAACTGTCTGACAGACAGGTGGTGTGAATGCTGTGGACACGGAAGAAGTTTGAGGTCATGTACTGATGGATGCCTAGCTCGATAAAAATTTAAATTTTAATCGGCTTAGAGGACACTGGATTAATGCTCCGCAGATTGTTATCAAATCTCTCTTTATAAAATAAAAATTAATCCTGATTTCAACAGTGCTCCAGTCACAACCACAGTGAATACTAGTGATACTGAAAACAAAACTTGCTATCAAATTATAATAGATTATAGTTGAGAAGCTAGAGGTATCAATGTGCTTTTATAACCAAGGACCTTACTTGGTGCCAAGAAAGCACTCACATTTTTCTGGTCAGAATAACCTCACTCTCTGAACATATATTCTGAGAGATGGTATTAGAATTTGCAATACAAAGATTCCGTATCATACATACAAATAGAAGTACATAAGCAACGAGCAAGTTAAATTATTTTAATTTTTGGTATATACTGGTGGCTTCCCTGACAATCTCTAATTTCTCCTCGGCGCGATTGAGATAAGTTTTGTAAGAAAGAGGACTAGAAACAGGACAACACCCATCTTCAGGACCGGAGGCGTAGTATTAGTTTGCTTCAAACTCCTATACGACTCACTTGCAGCCCGAGGGGTTCCGTTGATCTTGCCACATGACCAAACTGTGACTTTAGGACAGCTCTAAATCTGGTGAACAGCCCCTGACTGCTCGCATAGCTTTCATGATGACCTCTTAAAGCCTCTGGGAGCAGCAATTGTACAGGACAACGAAATATTTACACAACGGACAACTTTACTTTCGTTGAGCTACTTAAATCTACGTCATGACCAACCAATATTCTTTGCATTGTTTCGTAAAAATTATTTATAACTTGCTTCATAATCTGTTGTTGATCTCCTCCGTAATTAATGAATTTGGTGGTTTTAACTTGTAGACTTTGACCTTCCTAGTCTATTACAAACAGGGCAAAAAGATTGCCTTTGGTAGCATTATTCCTGAAATATATTGTCGAGCATTTTCACTGTTTGCTGACATCTCTACGATACTATTTCCAGTCGCTCTTTGGCTGCCTGTCTAGATCTTTACAACGACAAATCATAGTTAATATGGCTATAGTCAGAGGTGTCTGCGAGGGGAACCGGAGGTCAAGGCATCCGATTTTGGAAAAGATGGTCATGAAGTTCACAAAAAGACAACAAATTTGGTGGAAATAGTGTAAAGGCTTGATAACAAAATTTTGGGGAAGCTGAGTTCACTCGGTGTCCCCGTGCTACCCCAGTTCAAAGACTGTTTATCTTAAGACTGAAGAAAAATATTCAACGATTTTCTGCGTCAATTTCAACTTAACCACGGATACTTGATCTCCATTAATAGTCAAAACTTCATCAACAACAATTCCTTATACTAGTTTTGGACCCCATGCAAACTTTCCTCTCTGTTAAATTCAGACCAAATCCGCCTTACCCGAGTTAACTAAGCAGAAATTCCAATGGGGCATGATATTAGCACTTCGTTAATTCGTAACCATAAATTAACTGTTGAATAGAGGCTAACAACATTAACAGGCGTATTTCACAACCTAAAGTACTTTGTCTGAGGCAAAGCATTGTGGCAAACAGAAGTGCTTGGAGAGTAAATTTCCTTTTGCTTTTAAAGTTGGTTGTTTGCCCTCATGAGCAGGGATGATCTAGCTATCTTTTTCATGCGTATAAACGCTGGTGCAGCAGCAGCGTGATCAGGGTAAACAAAGGCGGACAAGAATTTAACTGGATCCGGGGACTCCACTCCATTAGCATTTTAGGGTCAATCCCTTTGCCATGGCTTGAAATGCATCTCCCAATATTGTGCTTGCCACTAGAGATCAGAAAATTGTATATTTTTGTGAAATGTATTGTATGAAATAGAGCATTGAATGAATCATGAGGACCATCATTCGCCAAAAGTGAGGAAATTACCCCCATGGTCACGCTAACTGTGGTGCAGGATGGCATAACTCACGGAACGTTTGAAAAAATCACAGAGAGATTTTTGGTTTGGTTGATATTGTTTGAAATGAACATGTCAAAGAGAGTGCCATTGTTGAAATTTCCGACACCACATCAATGGCTACTCCTAGACAAAAGGCCAAAATGCCAGAAAAATACCGTCCGAACGATAGTGCTACATTTTATTAGTCACTTTGAAAATTTGGGACATTACGCTGAAAATAATGCTTAAAAGCTTTTTTCGTCTGACACTCCTCGGAGCATGAATCGTCTGAAAGTATGGATATATGGCAACCTTTTTGTAGGGAATATGGATCCAAACTAGCCAATTTAACTAAACGATCGTGTTGGATTTTATCAATCGTGATAATCTGGATACCACATTAAGTCATGACGTGGGTCGTCATATTAGCAAACAGTTAAAATTTATACCACTGGCAGAGGATCGGAACTCAGGAATGTGTCTACGATACCCTAAGACCATATGTGTTTGTCTTGAAACTGTGGTGCAAAAATTGCAAAAATCTTGAAGTAGCGTGATGCGCCAGCTTTATGAATTGCAGAGAAGCAGTCCTAGACAAGTTGTCTGTTCCAAAGACCTCCCGACAGACGTTGGGGTCCGAATGAGTAATTGTTTAGCGAACAGAAAAACACCCTATCCTTAAAATCTGGCTTCTTTGTAACAAAATTAGAAAAACTTCGAATATTAATGACTCTGTCCAAGGCAAAGGAGAACGAACCAGATTTCAGTGCAGGACAGGAATGTGTTGTAGGGTAGCAGATTTGAATGTCAATATAGCGTTCATCACAAGCACGCCATCAAACTCCTATTAGCAACATTCTCTCCCTACTTCCGAGCAAACAACATAGTTTTGATGAGAAAAGCTAAAACCTGGAACAAAGGAAGGGATGAAAATAGCACTACGCCGAAAGGAGGGATTAACGAACCGACGATTCCAGTTTGTTTTCGCGGTTAAAAATGGAATTTTTGAGAACACTTAAGTTCACCTGTCTGCAGAAATTAGGCATGACGTTCCATAGATATTTGCAGACCGGAACGTAGCCTGTACTTGGGGAATCTTTACCAGAACTGTTAAGGAGCTCGTTCCTACACTGCATCAAGCAAGTTCTTTGTATTAATGTGGGATATGCACACTGAATGTCTTTTGTTTCTAAGTTCGGAATCTTGAAAAGAATGTATGTGACGCAGAAAAAACAATTTGTTTTTTTTACATTGCGGTATGAACTAGGTCACTCAGTTACCTTACAGCACATTTTGCGTGAATCGTCTTTAAATTCTCAGTATGGAAACAAAGGCGACGCTGCCTCATAGGCAGAATTTTGCTACTTAACGTTACTTGATCATAAAAACATATGTAGGGTGCATATTGTTATACCTCTTGGACTAAATGCAATGCAGTGACATTTTTGTATATCTGCACTTACTATAGCGCACAGTGATTGTTCTTAACATTGATAAAATCCCCAAAGACATGTTAGCACGTATCACTCTAGATACAGGATAACGGCATGTCTTCGATGAAAAGTAATTTTTACTAATATATTTAATCGAAATTAAACCAGTTAGCGATTAAGATGTAAGGAGGTCCATTTCTATGCTGCTTCACGGATGAAATCCCATTCGAGTCTAGTTTCAAATACGTTGCTGCATGACTTTAGATATCAACATACTGTTTCTGCAATATTCAAATTTATGCCAAGCTAGAAATAGTTCTGTAAAATAGACCTATTAAAAGCACGACCGAGACATTTCAGCTGCTAAATGTACACTCTTGGAAGGATCCTACGTTATTAACTCTGCTACGTTATTAACTCTGCTAAGCAGAGATCAGTTAAAGACAGAAAACGTGACCCAAATAAAGGTTTCACTTGTTACTGACACAATGTTATCGCGCTCTTTCGATTAGGAATATCATATCAGGGAATGAGAACCAAATTAATGCAACCGTGAATTCTCTGTCAGCTGGTGTGGTAACTGAAAAAAGTAACTTAATTTATCTCAATGTCAGCTTCCTACCGCGAATCGAAGGTCAGTAAAAATGCAAATATTAAGTTGTGATAAATGCCATGAATCTAATTTGTTTGAGCAGGAAGACTCTAATTTAGCAGTCATAACCAATAGATACAGAGAGAGGCAATGTCTTACCTGTGGTTGAAAGATGCTTCTGGCTCTTTGTTATTGACGACAGCAAAAACCACGAACTTAAAATGATTAAGGACATCTGCAAATCCATTGCGAATTTTGGTAGTAAAAGACCACTTTCCTCTTGATGAAAGATTTTTCAATTTTCCACAAAATCTCTCGAAATTATCTTTCTCGTCCAAACATCAGGGTTCTTCTTAGCTCGGCAATGTCTTTTTACCCTTAAAAGTAAGCACCGATCACATTTGTACAGCATGTACCAAGCACTGTCCTGATTCTGCAAATACGATTTTAAGATACTAATATTTTACGCGTATTCCTGCCACGACATCATTACAAAATACTCAGTAATGTCTCTATGTTTTCTGATAAATTTGAAAAGAAAAGTATCCTTCTTGCGAACTGCAGTGCGTCTTATTTTTGAAGGGAGCACAACGAAAATTTAAAGAGGGATTTTTCTCCTGTCCAAATGAGATAAAGATCTTCTTGCAACAGTAGGTCCGAGGCATTTTATTTTATGATGTTACTTTCAATACTTGAAACCGTACTTGCCAAGACTAAGTTGAAATGCAAATACATAGATTGGTTATTTTCTTACATTACTTACTGTTCTCAGCAGGGTATGACTATAGCGAATTGCAGGAGTGGTGGGCAAAACAGAAGTCTTCCATATGATTCTTCTCTTCCTTAAACCATCAATATATGCTTTCATGACCCGATTATGTACGTATATATCGTCATGTTGTCCCCCACATGGTTCAATTCACGCCCTCATTTGCTATTTCAAAATGATAACCGCTTTTTTCACATTCCTTGAAGTGGTTGTCAAGACTTGCTTAAAAGAGGCAATCGGGAAACTATAAACCCGCCTTTTACACTCTATGAAAGACCGGTAGGTATGTACTTTGAGATACACCATCCCCTGTTACCAGTCCCTCAGTTTGCACTTATAATCTAGGATTAATTTTAACTCACTTCTTTACTTTTTCTCCCATTTCTTAGAGCATACCTTTTTTGAACTTCTCTTCAGGGCCGCATGTTTCCTTACATTCAGTACTAGCACAGAAATTCTGTCTAGTTTATACAAGAAATTCCACTTTGTGATTCATAGATTCATATACTCTCTTTAGCTTTAATGGCCACCCCGACGGATGCCCTCCCCAGAGGTATACATTAACAAACAAATTAAATACGGACGAAAAAGAAGTTGGGCATCTTAGACAATAAAAAAGCATCAGTGAACACACACAGGTGACAATACTGATTAAGTAGCCAACTCATTAGCGGCATCAGAAGCAGTCGATTCCTATAAGGGATAAGGGAGTCCCTAATATGTAAATTTTGGTTAGAATAAGCTTTCATTACCTTCCCTCCCCAACTGTAATTTGTTTAGGTGATAGAAACTTGACCTTACAATTTCTGACCTGCAAAGTTGTCGACGTATTGATTAGGCCACTTCAACTGATGTGAGTATCAGTACACAATCATGTTCACAGTAGATATTGTTTCTAATATTATTATAGTCTAGTGCCTTGGTGCATGGAGTTAAGTATCAATTGCATACATTCATCATAATCCCACATTGCTGCCAGTGGCTCTATAGCCGTCGTCTCTCTAAAACACATTACCACGTCACCACGTGGCTCTCCTTTGTATATTTTTCTGCTTTTGTACACGACCTTGCTATGCATGAAAGGGTGTATGTTTCGTCAAAATATGACCAATTAAGTCGTCAATTCCTTACGTCAAGTGTCAGCTAAAGACGACCTTCCCCTCCTTCTTGCAGGAATGCATCTGATGCATCTCTTGAATGGTGTTCACTACGTTTGAGTAGCTGACAGTACCAGTAAAATATTTTGGTCAAATATAATCCTTAATCGAAGCTATCGTTAGAACTGTCCTCCTGTTTGACACTCGGTATACTTGTTTGACTATGTTACAATTTTCTGTTGGACCCATCGGGACCTAGGTGTGTAACTCTATGTCATTAACACTACGTCATTGTAATTATTAGGCACAAAAGATGGCTAACATAGGTAAAAGATGCTATTCTGGGCAATATTACACTGATATAATCGAGGTTCATTGAATTAGGTTGTTAGATATCCACTAAAAACCTAACTTTATTTCGAACTATTCAAATTCTCAAATGTTGGCACTCGGAATAAAACAGCTGATAGGGGCTTATAATAATTCTATCTTATGAAAATGTCTTTACAAGGATGTGTATTGCTAGAAAATATTGATTAACTGGTTATTCTTTCAAAAGACGAAGATACGGGAAGGATGTATATTCGAAAGGATTGTCTTGTCTAAAAGGAAGTGTATTCCTACAAAGACTATATTCTAAGGAAGGGGATATTCCAACAAAATGTACATTCCATCAAAGAGTACATTCCAACAAAGAGTACATTCCAACAACGGGTACATTCCAACAAAGTGAATTGTCCAATAAATAAAGAGTATAATACAACAAGCGTTCTCCTACGTTGCGTGATCATTAATTATAAAATATAGGATTCCACAAATACATTACAAACACACCTTTTATCAACAAAAACCAAATCTAAGCAAGTGCTGGTTATTCTTTGGGCCTTAGACTACCTTCTCGTTTACGTATGTTGCAAAAGGGATAATATCATACAGATTGCGCCGTTGAATAGATAGCTCATTGACAAAGTACATGCCACGTCATTAGAGTCTGTGTCCGATTCCCAGTCGAGTCCGAATCCTGGTGAATGGGACTCGCAGACACTTAAGAGGTTTAATTTAGGACTTCGTCGAGAAGAGACAAGTAATTCTTCCATGAATACGGTAGAAGTGAAAGGAACAAGAGCACTCGTGTTGCTTCCGACCATCATCTTCCCTGATTTTATCCTGGAAGATACGATCCACAGAATACCATATCTAACAAAAGAGTCGACACTGTTCAAAAATTATTTCTGGATAAACCAATAACCAAGCTATAGAATATAAGGAAAGCGCATGTTTTCTGGAATAAAAACGGGACAGTATTTCTCATCTTATAGATATCTTCTTCAGTAAAGCTTATAGATTTTTAAGTTCATTCTGACATTGGTGGGTATTAACAATTGTGAAAATCTGCTTTAAGCAAAGGCAACATTGACAATGGACTATGATCTCTTTCACACAAGCCAGTTTAAATGTCAAATCAGAATCACAATCCCTCAAATGTTTCCTCTGTTTTTAAACAAATACTCCTTAAGTTATGTTTGTGGTTTGATTCGGAAATTAAGCTTCATTGAAGTCGAAATCCACTTTGTTGTTTTATATCAAGTCCTATATTACAAAGATTTAGATATAAAAAAATGTTTTCATAACTACATATCCTAAGACAGTAGATGCTTGTGCTTCCAACTACCTACAAACGTGTCCAGGAGGAAAGTAAACAATCATTACAGGAGGTATAATAAAAATAATAGATCTAACATGCAATTAATTAAAAGCACAACTTACCGAACACAATATACCAGTGAGATTCTACGCTACACTGGACGAGGACTTTAATCCTGGGACTTTTCGCATGTCACAATCTGCACAGACAGAGAAGAGTGTAGTTATATGAGAAGGTTCAGTGACTTGCACTTAACAGTTACCGCCTCGTAGCATAATAAATTATCTTTCCTCTATTTTAAGAAGACGATACTAAATAGTCAGTTTGTAAAACAGGTGAATATCATGCAATACATTTCACACTTAGAAGTCTCAGTTAATGTAATCTTGTAAGCTATCTGAAGAATTTTTGCACGGAACAAAAGCAATGGGACTTCTCAAATTCTGACACTTTTGATATATTACCGGACGGCTTGCAGAACTACACTTCGACACTTAATACCGCACAATCAAGTGTCTCTCGTATCTTGAAACAGTAACAACTGAAGCCGTTAAATAACCTTTGCATTCCTTCATTTGCCACTATAACAAACAAATATCTACAATCTTTAAGATTAAATTAAAACCTCAAAGAAAGTTGTACATCTATCATAGATAGACAGATAGATAGATAGATAGATAGATAGATAGATAGATAGACAGATAGATAGACAGATAGATAGACAGA
>JANTCA010023609.1:0-23212 GCA_024741275.1 Chironex yamaguchii
TACTCTGAGGAGTGTCAGACGAAAAAAGCTTTTAAGTATGATTTTAGCGCAATGTCGCAAATTTTCAAGGCGAAATTTAAGTTAGTCATTGATAAATTATATAAAAGGTCAGTTTAAGCTGAAAACATTTTCAGCGAGCACTTAGTTATGACGGTTGAGAACAAGTGCTAAGGTTGAGCTGGAAAGAGCTGAAAACTAACTAGGTGGCAAGGGAGAGGACCCAAGGTCAGATAAAAAAAGTTTGCCAAAGACAGTTAAGAACAAAAAACTCAGAAAATAAGGACAAAAGAAAACGCGGGATGATGTTTATTTCCTTGCCAAAATACAGGAGAATTAGGTATGGAAAAACAAAAAGAGGGGGCATGAAGGAATAGGCAACATTAAGCGGCTGCGATGAAGAATGAGGCTGACCCACTGACCTGTACCTACTTACAATTACCATGTCCCTTATTTCCACGATGCGAGGTACAATAATAGCAATGCATCGAATTGTTTTCTGTTTTACAATATTAAATGTAAAAAGGGCGTGTGCTTTTGTGAATCTATTCTTGGCCTGTTTTCTAATCGCTACCAGCCTTTAGTATTCGTCAACGGACACGGACACTGAGTTAAGACGCTTGGGAAAATCGAACCTTCTGGCTTAAACTTTTCTCACTTAACGCAACTCACTTAAGTTTGCCTTGGCTTTATTCTTTCCCAATGCAACTCTTAATAACTAGAAGTAATCCGAGAAGGTAAACCTCCGCCAAACCAGTATTATTATTCAAACAACATGAATTTTCCCCATTATGCTTTCCTTACTAGTCATTTTGATGAGCATACCATTGTCAGTTAATGGGTAACTTGGTTTTCCCTCACTATTAATATGAAAGTTCCATTGCCGAAAAAACGATCCAGACTTTCCGAGCATAGTTTACAGCCAATTACCAGTGTTGATTTGTGCAAACCACTTTGTGACAATCAAGCTCTTTTATCAGTTGAGTTAGTAATACCCTGGTTGGTTCGTTGTTCGATGATTGATGCCAACTTTCAGTCAACTTTATCCATGGCCATCAAAGCCAAGGCATTCTAAGGAACTGGGCATTCTATACACGCCAGTGAATACGAAATGAACGTATAACCCCCTGTATAATAAGTAGGGAAATCTTCAAGACGTTTCGGTTCAATTAAACGATAAACAGTAACTGCAAGGGTGTTTTCTAGTAATCTGAAGGGCGTGAAGGACCACACCCCAAGAGCCCCAATTTTCAGCCCCGTCTTCAAATACCCTTGGATCCGCGCCTGAATCCAGAATCTAAGATTTCACTCTGATCATACCCCAAAATTAATCATTTGTTACTTATCTCAGTCGCTTCCTGAAAATTTCGTTTAAATCCATCCATAATTTTTTGAGTTATCTTGCTAACGAACCGACAGAGAGAGAGAGAGAAAACAACAAGCTCCTCGCGGATGTAATAAAGCATTTCTCCAAAGCGTTGCCATTTTGATTTTGTGCACCTACATGACACTTTCCTGTTGTAAACAATCACTCGTATTCCATGGAGATTACAAGTTGATATTTAAATGGCATTGACCACTATTGCGGCATTGTGTTGTTGTAGACTAAATAAGGTGTAAAAAGATCACAGGGACGTATAATTGCCGCTTTTAACGTTAACACAAAGCAACGTTGGTTCCCAAAAGTGTGCCGTGCTACAATTCAGAACAGTATCATGATTTTCGGACCAGCATTGAATTGACAAATAGTATGAAGACAGCTTGTGAAATACTATAATAGATTACGTAAAGGTAAGTTGCAGTACACTAGTACGTAATTGATAATGAAGTTTTGAGTCTTGTTGGTATCTTTTGGAGTCGAGTAAATGGTTATGCTTTATAGAATCGTGTCTAATCGGAGACGCAATGCCTATGGGGATATGGACATGATTGTGCATGTTGGCCGGCTTGTCGAGTAGGCTAGTGGGCTTGTCTACTACTAGTATTTCGCTTGTTTATGTTGTTTGACTAAATAGTAATAACTTGCTAGAAAATGCTATTAATACCTTCTTGATAAGGTGCTTAACAGGCTTCTAACAAGTTAGGAATGTTCGGTGAAATGATTCCCATTATTAATATAATATCACAACGTACCAAGATCTAACTACAAAGTTAGCTAATTAATAAGGGTTGTAAGGTTACCTTATATATATGTAAATGAAGATTTTCGAAATGCTGCTTACAAAGAAAACTGAACCCATTATCAGTACAAAAACGTTGAACCATGAAATTATTTGTCAAGAGAATTATTTAGGTTAATCTATATACAGCCTGCAATTAACATGTTCTTAAATGAGTTACTGCATTTTTTTTATTTTTACGTCAGTTTTTCCCTTATTATATTTATTCAAGGCTCTGACGGTGCCTCACCATGTGAGGTCTTCAGTTTTGGCACGAGACATTTAAGGTCGGATGCCCTTCCTGTCACCACCGATAGCTGGGTTTGAACCCCGACTTTCGGACTGAAAGCCAACACCACTAACCACTATGTTACTGCATTGCTGAATGATAAATATGAGATGACAATATAAGCCAAACCTTGGTGACCACCAGCCACTTTTGTCATAACCTTTAATACCGATGTTATTATCGTCGTTATCGTCATCATGATCATCTTCATTGCTGTCATAATCATCCTGATTGTTATCATTGTCGTGATTATTTTCAGAATTATTATTATCACTCTTGACATTATCATGAGTTTAAAGATAAATTTGTTGAAGTGTACCTTTTTCAGGCAGAAAGTTTATATCAGTCCAGGCTCCTTTTTACGTTCCTATTTAAGGAGCAATTACTGGTTAATTCCAATAAGTGTGCAAGTGTCCCAAGTAATTAGAGTACTTGTGCTCTGATCAGGAGATTCTGGGTTTGTATATGCCTTGCTTCACCTCTGGCAAGTTCCTAGCTACCATATACAGCTGGTCATCCCAACAGGTTGTTCACACTTGTGAAGTCACTCACGTTAGAAAAGAGGAAATTTGTTTTGCATGCACTTATGTGTAGTATAAACAACAGGTAGGCACTGGGGACAATGTTCAGATGAGTAATTTAAATGTTTTTCTGTAAGCGTATAAGAATCATGGCTGCCTGCCACACAAATAGATAGGTATTGTTGATATAAAATAGGCAGCTGAATTAGGCAGCCATTATGTAACCCTAGTGATATGTTTATACTTTCAACTACATAAAGTCTTGCACTGCAATTAAATAATGTTTACCTGACAACATTGCTAGCATTGTATTCAAGTGAGTTAAATATTATGCTTTGTGCATTACCTTACATACGTTACTGGTGTTTAGCCTTTGCCCAACTCTGCTTGCCATATCTTTCAGCATTTTCATCTTGGCCTGCATAGCAGTGAATCTTGATGACAATAGCACCATTTCATCTGGAAATACAGGTCTTCTTACACTTCTGTAAAACTCCATCTGATGCCTGTCCATTTGCTACCCACCATCACCAGTAAAAACAGGAAGTCTGATATTACATATCCCTGTTTTACACATGTATTTATATCAAACCACTTTTATGTATCTCTGCCATCCACCACTATAAATTGAAGCCCATCATACAACCTAGATGGTGTTGATCATCTTCCACGGGACTCCATGCATTTCCATGTTCTTCCACAGTCCCTTCCTGCAATTGGATTCTTTTTCGAAATAAATGTAATGTAAGTAGGCCAATAACCTCAATTCCTATACCTACTCGATGATACTCCTCAATGCGAAATCTGTTGTATCATTTCCTGTCTGGCATAAGCCTCGCCTGTTTGCTTCTCAGCACCTTGTCCAACCCTCCCCTTTGGGCATTACACTAGAAAATAAAGTTAAATCATATAATTTGTTAATATTATGAGTATTTTGTCATGAAAGCTAGCCTTAAATGTTAGTGAATTATTAGAAAATAAACCAGCAAAGCAACTATTTTGTGTCATTGTTGTCATGTATTGACAACTTTAAAGATTTTACCATAAAGGGCTTAGAATAAGAGAGCTCTGGTTTCCTTCATTACCCACTATTTAACATCTTATGAAGAACAAGTTAGCTATTACAACTAAGAGGAGCACAGTCATGTACTGGAAATGTCACCATTAGATATCTTAATTGTAAAATATAATGGACATAGCTACTAATAAGTCAATCATGTTATTAAACCGACTGCATCATTAGTTTCAGACATGTTTTTAGTCAGTAATCCTAAAAGGCTATTAGTTTACTATAAAAGTGAAACCTTTTCTCTTCTCATTCATTTGGTTTTTTCACAAGGTAATTTCAATATGGCACATTTACTTGGAAGTAAAAATTGCATTGATAGTCTTTCAAAGGATGTGGCAGACACACAAGTAACCTTGGATAACATACTTACAAAAGTTGGTGGCATTCAAGTTCAGTCATGGAAGTTCCCAGACAAGCTAGCCACTGAGCTTGACATTCCAGAGATTCTTGAGAATTATTCTTACAGCAAAGATGAAGAATTCAACAGATTGGCCCACATAATTTTGTTTGAATTAGTTATTGACAGGTATACTTTTCCTTATACTTTTTCCAACCACCTTTACTAATTGTTCATTTATTGTAATCTAGTAGATGGAGAATAAACTTTATTTGATTATGATGTAATAGCCCAAATGGCAAGCTACTATAGTTACTGTATAGACTCAAGAGCGTATTGTTTCGATAACTACTGTGAACTGGAACTTTCTTGTCTACATTCATTTACCTTTCTCCTATTGCTGTAATTTGAGATAGACTTTTACAATTAGTACTCAAAAAGGTAACTTAACACCAGCCATATTATAGTAGGTCATAATGTACTCAGCAAACTATGTCTGAGTGTTCAGGACTTGATAGCATCTTTTGATGTCAATGTTCAGTGTAATGCGTAGATCATATGATATAATATGGTGTCAGATTTTCCTTTAGTTGTCTGGTCAGATTTTAGGCAAGATGTAGAACCCACATGCAATAACTGAAGTGCGTCATCAGTGAGAAATAATATGTGACATCAAAAGAAAAGAGACTGAACTCTCTGGTAGTAATGTCAGTGAGAACTGGAAGAAATTCAAGCAAAGATTTGAGCTTTATTTGAAGGAAACAAAAAAGCACTCATTGGTGAAGAAGCTCTTGAAATTTACAACACATTTCACTTTAAAGCACCAGCAGAAGGTAAACTTGACAACAAATGGATCTATGAGCAAACAATTTCAAAATTTGATTAGTATTGTGGGCCACTCAAAAACCTAATATTCGAGTGGTATATTTTCAACAAAGAACCTCAGGCTAAAAATGAACCATTTGAGCAATTTGTTATGACACTGAGGCAGCTCAGTTGAGATTGTGAATTTGGAGAGCTTAATGATCAAGTGATTTGGAATTGAATTGTTTTTGGATTGAATGACACTGTTATTCAATAAACATTATTGGGTTTCACTGACCTTGATTTGAACAAGTGTATGACAATGTGTCATTTAAACGAAACTGTTAAGCAACAAGCACAACAGTTAGCAGCAAGTGATAAAATACACTACATCAAGAGCAACACTAAGAAGCAGCCTAAATGCCCAGCAGTATCCAAACAAGTGGAGTACAAGCAACACTCTCACATGCAATCGAATGTAAGATCCCCAAGCCACGTCACAAACAACAGACATGATTGCATAAGATGTGGAGCTAAGCATGAGATAAGAAATTTCCCAGCATATAGAAAATGATGAAATAACTGTACACACCTGTGTGCATGAAGTGCAAGAAGCACAGCAAGATACTTCATATATCCTGGGTAGTTTGAAGTTATGCAGTGTTGGAAGTAAGTCAATTGATTGGATCTTGTCATTTCAAGTAAACAAAGGAACAGTGTTTCCAATGCAACTGGACACTGGTGCTCTGTATTATGTGATATCTGGACAAGATTTCCAAGCACTCAAAGAAAAGCCCAAATTGCATGATTCAGGTGCTAGATTTTCCAACCATGGAAAAGCCTTTGTGTTATTATTATTGAATACAAGCACATGAATGCCAAGCTTCTGTTCTATGTGGTAGCTAGAAGGGTTTTGCTTTTTTCAGAAACAAGCTTATGAGAATTTGGGCCTTGTAAGGCTAACAGCATCAGTTCAAAGCAGCACAAAATCATCAAGGATATGCTCAGTTGTAATCAGAACACTACGACGTATTCAAAGGTCTTGGTAAGCTGCCAGGACAATTCAAGATAGTTTTGGAGAAAAATGCCATTCCTTGTCAGCAAACATCCTGTACCATTCTGTTCTAAATTCAAGATCATCTGAAAAAAGCTTGGTATAATGGAAAAAGATAAGGTAATAGTAAAAGTAAATGAACCTACAGAATGTGTGAAAGGACTTGTGATTGCGCCAAAGAAGTTTTTGCATTGCATTCAAGTCTGTCTTGATCCATGAACTCTCAACAAATTTGTGAAATAGAACATTACTCACTTTCATCATGAGAAGAAGTGATGAGCAACATTACAGGTGCTACAATATTCACAAAACTTGAGACAAGTTGGGATTTTGATTGGATTAAGTTGGATGAGCCCTCAAGTTACCTCACAACATTTTATCGCGATGTTTCTAGCATCGACAAATCCGTGAATGATAAAATTATTTGGTCAAGAAATGAGAATGAGCACTACAAGACTCTGAAAAAGGTCTGAGATTGCCAAAGCAAACAATTTGAAGCTCAATCAAAGTAGATCAGTATGCTACACTTCTTTTCCTGTCAGTTTACCTTAGATCAAATATTCTTTCATAAATAGAACATCATGGGTAACTTCTGTGTATTGCTTGTAACTTGGTGATTGAAATCACATTTGGTAGATATATTGTAAGAGGTAAGGTGATGAGAAAATATGGGCAGTATCTTGGAAATTGTTAATTATACGCATCACACAATGGATTTATAAACAGTTTAATAAATGGATTTAGACTCACAACAATGTTCGCTAAACATCATGCTAGAGTATTTTCGCAAACCTGCTCCCCTATCATTCAAAGGCAACTGACCTGAAAACTATTGCATCATCGAGCAGGAATACGACATTTTCCCCCCTACTGCTTACCATGACAAGCCTAAGAAAACCCAAGTGTACTTGCTACTTAACCTTGCTGGTAGTGAAGCACCTAAGTGTGAACTGTTTTTTGTGTACAGGCCTGCTGTCACTAACCAGAATGGCAATGTTATCACAACTGCAGAAACACTTGAAAATCCTGATGAAAAATTGAAGAGATATCTGTGATCTTCACACCAATGTCACTGCTGAAAGACATGCTTTCAACACACCCAGCTAGCAGTGTTTACATTACTCCCCACCAGATAGCCCACCACTCAGTGCACTGGAACACACCCTCTTCCACATGAAAACCACTGCCATGCCTTTGGTAAGTGATGCCGTTTGTGCTCTAAGTGGAACTACTATGATAGATGCTGCATGTCTCACCGTCCACCATCTCATCAACAACTGTGTTCTCAACAGTGACTATCGTGTTGTGGCAGACATATTCATGGAGTTGACAATGTGGCTACCGACTGTACATATGTGATTGAAAAGTTGAATCCAGTGAGATGTCCTACAAAAACGAAATACACTGCACCCTTAGCATCCTTGGCATCGACACTGATATGAAAATCTACACTGGTGCCAAATGCAATGTCCACACGCCATGTCATGTGCCTATCTTCCTGATGCCAATGACAAAATTATCACTCTAGGTGACTCTGACATCATGACTGCTACTCCACTTAATCCATCAAAGATATCTGAGCTACAGGAAGTAACAGTACAAGACCTTATAATGCAATGTCTGATGTCGTACATCACACATGGGTGGCCAGTCACTGCCAAAGTTGTTCCCCCACCACTAGCCAAGTTCTACGGCTTTTGCAATAAACTTACCCCTGCAAATGGCATAATTGTAAGAGGAGATCAACTCACAGTTCCCCAAGCCCTACAGGCCAACTATACACACCAACTACACAAGCAACACTTAGGAGTAGATGCAAATGTTGTGCACAAGAATCACTCTACTGGCCTAGAATGCACTCTGACATAGAATCACACATCAACCAATGTGTTCCATGCAAGAGAAGCAACCCTCATCAGCAGAGAGAACATCTTCAGCTGCACACAGTTACCGATTGTGCATGGTAGAGCATTGGATCTGATCTCTTCAAGTGACAAGGCAAAACATACCTTTTACTCATCGACTACTTCTTAGGCTGGATTGATTTAGATCAGCTACACACCACTTCATCGGCTACCATCATCAACAAGATGAAGCACCATTTCGCCCAATTTGATGTTCCAACTGAGGTGTTCTCTGACAACAGTCCTCAGTATACCTCCCAAGAGTTTTGTGATTTTGCTACACTTTTCATATGCGTACACCTCAAGGCTATCAGAAACTTGGAGTAGTGAAGGAGAAACTCCAGCACCCCCACACATGTCTTGTCTCTGCTGGTGGCAGACTTATCGGAGAACTTGCAGACAATTGTTGTCTGTTCCTGAAGCAGCATCACCAGCCAATGACTTTTTTAACATTTTGAACTATCCTATTTATGTGCCAGCACAGACACACATACGAGTATGGTAGCCAGCTCATACTCCAGCCAAATGCTGTTATCCACAAAGGCAATGAAGCAGACCACAGTACCTAAATGCCCATGTGTGAAACTGTTATTATTGCCACAATGCTATTGTTGGGACATTGAAAACATTGCACCCCTGTCTGCTATAGACATATATTATTGAACCCTGAACTTGTGCAATTTCTTTGACGTTTGGTTACAATATTTATTTGCCTAGTTTGCTTATTACTATTTCAGCATTATGTATTTTTTAATCTAGGAAAAGGAGAGTGTTGATCAGTACACTACACTTCCTCTTGTCATCAGTTAGCCTTAGATTGTACATTGAAACATTCCTTCATAAATAGAAAGTCACACGAAACTTCTTTTCGTTTGCGTGCAAGGTTTAATAAAACTGGTGATTGAAATGGCATTTGCTAATTTATGTTGCCAAGCAGACTTATATCAAGCAGACTTATAATCTGGATAAATGTGAACTTGGAGTATCTGAACGTTTGTTTCTTGGTGATAAACGCACAGCAGATGGTGTTAAACCTGAAGACAACAAGATCAAAGCAATACTCACACATGCCATAGCATACAATTGTGACTCAGTTGCAAAATTGTTTGGGTACGCTAACATACCTTGCCAAATAGGTGCCTAACTCAGTGAGAACTAACAAAGAAGAACACAATTTGGAATTTTGCTGATGAGCAAACAGAAACATTTATAAGTTAAGCACTTGTTGACAACAGCTTCAGTACTGAAGTGCTAGTATCCAAAGTTACCAATCAAAATCAAATGCCTTTTCTTGCATTGTGATTATGTAAGAAAAGGCATGGGATCTTTGTTGTTTCAGCTACATGACTCGGTGTGTTGTGTCCTGTGCCATATACATCAAAAAACTTACTTAGAGTTGGGATCGCTAGCCATTACTTTTGGTTGTGAAATATTTCGTCAATTCATTTGGGGATCAAGTGTGGACCTATTCAAGAAACCACTGTCAGAATGTCCAACAAGAATCCAGAGAATGCTACCATGTTGCAGCAAATATAATTTTAAAGTTCAGTATGTACTAGGCATGTGATTGCTGATAGTTGTTCAAGAGGATCACTGTCTGTGGATAAATCAACAAGTACAGATCTAAGCAAAGGGATCGTTTACTGTGTTGAAAGCATCTTCTCCTAGCCTATCACAGACGAAAAGCTAAGACCTCACACACGTTATCTTGAAGGGTTGGCCAGATTACAAACAGAACTGTTCTCCTGATGTAGCAGTATGCTGGTGTATTTGATAAGAACTTACTGTCATCAATGGACTGGTTCTAAAGGGATAAAATATCATTATCCCACAGTCCATGTCATCCTTTACCCTAGCTAAGATACATGCAGGTTATCACAGTATTGACAAATGTCTCCATAGATCATGTGAGCTAGTGTATTGGTCTCATTAATGCAGATATTGAGTCCGTGTGCACGAAAAGTTCAGCTTTTATCATGTAGAGCTATCAGCAAGCCAAAGAACTGATGGTATCCCATGCACTACCAAGTAGGCTGTTGCAAAAGCTAAGATGTGATTTGTTTAGCTGTGCTGGAAACGAGTACATCGTGCTTTGTGATTTTTTCAGTAGGTATCCTGAAGTTAAGAGCCAGTACTACTTCACAGGTTCTTACTTTTCTGAAAATATGTTTCAGCAGATTTTATGCATCTGATGTGTTGTTGACAGATAATCAGTCATGTTTTACTAGCTTTGAATTTCAGAGTTGTGTAAAACAGTTGTAGTTTAAGCATATAACTTATTCTGCATATTACCCTGAGGCTAACTACTCAGAGTCAAGTTTGAAAATGGTGAAAAATATTCTAGGAAAGTGTTTGGCAAATAACGATGTTCAACTTGCTTTGCAAGTGCACTGCGAAACACCAATTGTTCAGGTTAAGTCACCAGCTGAACTATTGTTAAGCAGGAAATTCAAGTCAAATATTTAACAGTACCAAGTGATTGAGATATTCACATGTGGAGAGAAGCAAGCAGAGTGAGACAAGCTAAGTAAATACTAAGCCATTAAACTTTAGTAAGTAGCAGTCTACAATGCTAGATATGGTAGATTTGATAGCACAGGTGTAGTCACAGAGGATGCAGTTACACCTAGCAGTGTTCATGTTCATACACTACATGGGAATGTTATTGCAGACATCTAAAAGTTGTTCCAAAAATCTCGTCAATGTCTAATGATAATGTTGTTGGTAGCGATAGAAACGTGGACTGTGGATATACAAATGTGGACTGTGGCTCTCAGCAAGTGGATGTTAATTGGCATGTCTCAGAGCAAGCACTGCTTTGCAGGAGTCAACGTAATGTTAGACGTCCACAGTGTTTGATAGGGACTATGTAGTAAAGTAAATGCTTCATAAAAATTACATTGTGTATATGGACTTTGCATGCAGTGCCTTCATGGACAAATTGTGTATGATATTTGATGTTGTTTAAGGGTTGTACATATTGCATAATTTGTTTGATGTTGTTTCGTAGTAGTATAGTTTTTAGGGCTTTTTAAGGAAGGAGATGTTATAGTAGATCATAATGTACTCAGTTAAGAACTATGGTTGAGTACTCAGGAGTTGATAGCCTCATTTTTATGTCAATGTTCATCATATCAGATTGTATATCGACTAATATAATTACTTATATATCTTGTATGTCTTTAATTTTGTTCGACTTCAATTTAGGCTGCTTCTACTGTTACAAAGTACTACTATTTACATAGACACTGCTGCATCCGACATAGTCTTACCAATCTCATCAAGTAGACCAAAAAGCAAGATAGGAGGATCTTCTATTTCATTGGGACTTGCAGTGAAAAAGTTTTGGCATAAGATTGGGCAGTTATTGTCTGCAATTCAGAGACAAAGATTGGAGGTATTGATTAACATATATACTTTTATCTAGACTTTCTTCTGCATTACAGTTAAATTAAGTATATGTACATCTTTTATTTAAAATTATTGTAGTAATTGGAGATAACACTGTAGTTAAGTTGCTTGGTACTAGATAGGTCACTTTAAACATGTGTTTACTCACATTCTAGTAAAGTATAAATTTGTTGTGTGAATAAAATGTTTTGGTAGTTATTTTTGCAATGTCAGTGAGCAGTGTAGTTGAAATCGTTATTAAAACTGCTATTTTTATTGATGAAAGTAGGACATGGCAACCCAAGTGTATTCCAATACATTATTTGGCCAAGCTTATCTTCTGAGCTGATCAATATGGATATCTGAATCAATTCCATATAGAAGTCGACGGTGTGGTCTTGTGCAAAGAACAGAAATAAAGCTATGAGTACGACCACTGGGGCATCGGACCCAGGTCTCACAACTGCAAACCTGACATCTTTCCTACTGAGCTAAATAGCTCAAGTATGGATATTTGGTCAATCTAAATGACCCTCAAAGATCATGGCAAAAGTCGCCATCTTTGTCTTAAGATGTAGCTTCCCTCGCCCTTGTAGACTGTAACGTATTCTTATTTTTGCTTTGTTATCATCTTTCTTTAAAATAGATGAGAGAATCGTCAGAACAAATTGGAAAACTTAGAACCAGTATTGATGAGCTGAAGGAGGAAAACAGTTTACTTAAGGAGACCATGACAGTTACAACTAATAACAGGCAACTGTCAGCAAGTTTTAAGGGCAGAAGAAGTAACCAGTCAAAGTCATCAAGTGGGCTGAACATTTCAAAGTCAACAGAAATGACCCCATATAAGGCATCTGTAGATAAAAGCATAAACATAGCTCTGGAAAGTGACTTCTCAGATGCAAATACACAGACATATGAAACTTCCTTTGTTCCTTGTGAGGCATGTTCCAGGATGCAACAAAACTTGATGGAAGTTGGGGTTAGCATTATCAGTGTCTGTGAATCTCAAGGCCTTCCTTCATCACTTGCAAAACAGAAGAAACTTTTGCGACAGTCATTAATGGCAGCTAATGATGTTTCACTTTGGGCAGCAGAACAGAGTAAAGATCTACAGAGGATCAATAAGCATTTAGACAGTCTCTATGCACAAATAAATCCCTTGCAGGAGCAAGTAAAGATGGCTAGGTAAGAATCTTAGGGGAAATTGTGCTTTTTAATGTGCTAGTTGTATGTAATCAATTTAGGTGGAGTATGTCTGTTTACATTAGAGATTTATAAATTGACCAAGCTCCAGACCTAAACTCAAAAACTAATATGATGTAAGCTTAAGGATAGTGTATATGTACAAGGCAGAATAATGCTTTACTAAAAATTTCTTGTCGATACGTTTGAAGAACGTTCCTGTATGTCCGTTAATTTATTAATGGTTCAGGTCTCAATAAAATGCTGTGCATAGGCTGAAAAAGTTGTGTATGCTAAGACAACTTTCAACGCAAAGAACATGAATATTAATGACAGTGCCTTGTGACTGATTGCACGGAGGAAATCAAGAAACCCCTGGGGGTTGCTCGAAGAGTAGTTATAGACTTAACTAGGATATGGAAATCATGAGTATGTATTCAACTTAAACTACGTTTACTTGAAGCCTCAGTTTTTCCCATCGCTTGCTATGGCTGCGAGTCTTGGACACTCCGGAAGAGGGAGAGGGAACCGATAGAAGCTTTTGAACTATGGTTGTTAAGGGTGTCTTGGACTGAAAGAAGGACAAATCAGTGGGTTTTAGAAAATTTGGGAAGTGAGAAAGAACTGTTGGGGAAAATTTTGAAGAGCAAAATAGAGTATTTTGGTCATCATATGAGGAGACAAGGTCTTAATAAAACATCATCGTTGGGGCTGTACCAGGCAAAAGAGGAAGGGCAAGACCGGCTAGACAGTGGTCAGATGATCTTAAGGACGACTGTAACAGAACCCTGGCAGATCTGGTGAGACTGGCAGGGGACAGAAAAGGCTGGTGAGCTGTCATTAAGACCACACTAACACCAAGAAGTGTGAAGTGACACAGTGATGATGATGACCTTATGACTTAACGAAAAAACAACGTTAAAAGCTACCTTTTTCATGATAACGATCTATAGTCAAGAAAATTCCATCAATATTTCATGGAAAGCGTTGTTGTAAGGAAGCATGCATCTTTTGGGAGTCTGCACGTTCTTATGCTGGACAGAAAAGATGTATTTTTCCCTATTTGAAATGTTTGCTGTCTTCGGATTTGACTGCTACTTTCTTTCCCTGCTGGTTTTGCGTCAGATTTGTTACATGCATGAGATTGTCTTTGCTGTATTGAAAGTTAGGTAACGCATCCTCATAAGTCAGTTTCTTGTACGTCGGGATGAAGAAAGGATAGTAGTATCAAGGTAGTCAAATTAGTCTTAGATTAGCAGAGGCCTGCAGGGCAGACTTACCCTATGTCAGTGGGCCACTTGATGAATATGTCACTGCCTCTAGCTTGTTTCCATTGCAGAGTCATTTAGGAAATGAATTGTATTGTCAATGATTCAAGCTTGTTACGAGCTTGGGTCTCTTGAAATTTTTTGGGGAATTAATGAATTAGATAGGCAAAGGTTGGGTAGAACAAGTTTGTGACGAGGCAATATAAACGGACTTCTCTGTTATTGAACCAGGGCTCAGAAAAAGGCTCTCGAGGAAAGTATTAAGCAGCATGTTAACCAACTGGAAAGTCAGATGGCTGAAAAGAACGACATGAGGCTTGATTTTGAGAAAAGAATAGGAGATCTTCTCAAGGTACATTCCAGTACATTACATAAAAAAGAAGAGGAAGCCAGTGAATTAAAGTGCAGTCTTGTGGAAGCAGAGAGGACATGTAATGAACTTCAACATCAGGCTAAAAATCTCAGTGAACTTAGCAAGAATTTAGGTATGGATATTATAAATTTTCTGTATTGACAACTATGCCTTTTCGTAGATAGCTATCTTCTCCTTTGTCATTAGTTGTTTTGAAACACTCTGAAAAGTACTATAGTTACTATTAACAGATCGGTTTTTAACATTGACAAAATCTAAGTACGTGTATATTTGACTGCAGTAAGTTTTTATGTGACATTGACAAAATCTAAATACGTGTATATTTGACTGCAGTAAGTGTTTATGTGACATTGACAAAATCTAAGTACGTGTATATTTGACTGCAGTAAGTGTTTATGAGTATTTTTAATATTTCAAGACTTAACTGTTGTATTTTAAAATGTTATGATGTTGGCTATTGATAATTCTCCTTCTCAGTCATTTTTTAGTAAGTCCTTTCTTCAATTGAAAAACGTCTTACTTTTTCAGTTTCAAATTTTCCCTTGCTGTTTTCTTCAAATTACAGTACTTGCCCAGCCAATAGTGACGGTCTCTCTGAATTTTAATTTTTAATACTTCTGTTATACTTACGTCGAGCAACACATCGTATCACTTGCGTCCATGTGGCCTCCTTTTTTGTTAATATTTGTTCTGACAAAAGAATTCCAGTTTTTTACCTCACAGTATCTTGTTTTTGCAGCCGAAGAGAACTCAACATTGAATAAGGATTTAGGCAGTGCTAAGGAAAAGGTGAAGGTACTCACAGAGCAAGCTGAGAAACTCATTGCAGAACGAGACAACATTGCTGGCATTGGCGAAATTTTAGAGGAAACGAAAACCGAACTCCAGAAAACACAAGCAGAGAATAAAGCACTCACTAAACATGACAAGGTACTTAATATTTCTAGCCATGGATGCGATATTTTCCATGGAAATCTCAATTATAATTATGCATAACGAAACTTTCAGCTGAAAAGGAGATTGCAGGACATCAATGTTGAGTATTGGACATCTTTTACATAACGGAAGATTGCAAGAACTCTATTATGCGTTCAACCATTTTCTTTCCATGAACATGATACTTAAGGGATGAATGTACTTATAATGGAGGAAAATGTGTTTACTTTTTGGCGAGAATGGAGTATCAGAATGCTGTTGGATAACGCAAAGAGAGATCTGCCTGTAGTATAAGGCAACAAGAACTGTAAGACAAGAGTGTCACTGGTCACAGGGCCAAAAGAGCCCTAGACAAGAATTGGCAACGTAGAATTGAACAACCAGATATTGGAACATTGAACTGTGCATTTTTGGACCAGACTACTGCACGGGCACTGAAAGTTAGTTTTTACAGACATTTTTAACAATATAACAGGTGTTACTTAATGTGCAAAATACTAGGTCCAGACTCCAGTCATGATAAATTGGCTTCTTTTGCACGACACCACACTGCCCGATATAGAAATCGTGATACGATGATAATTAACTAGTTTAACTTAGAAGAGGCATCAATTTTTATTACTTCCGCCTAGAGATAATGGACTAGCTATATCCGACAAGAGATCTCTTTCTTATTCAATGAATGTTTCTACCTGACTGTAAAAAATTAGTCAGTTTATCTTTGCCCTTGCTCAACATTCTTTGATCACTGTAATATTACTGACGTCTTAAGTCTGCAAAGCCCTAATATTTAGGAATAGACGTTGTGGTTGCTTCAGATTTTGTTTTTTGACATTTGTGCATTTTGAAACACCTTATCGTCAACTTCTTTGCCAAACATGACATACGTTTTGCATGTAAAGAAGAAGAAACTAATCTCCTTTTTATTCATGATGTGTAACGTTTCCTTTGGATTTACCCTTCTTAATTATTTGTTCAGACACTACAATCAAAGTACGATACACTGCTTCAACGTGTGGATGAGTTAGATGAAGAATGCGATCACTTACAATCCACTGTAGAAAGCATTGAAGAGGAAAAGAAGAAAATGACCGAACGATTGCAGCTCAGTGTAACAGACAACAAGAAAATTGAAGAAATACTCGAAAATACAAAGGTAAAGCAATACACGTTTAGACAATTTTGATGTAACCATATCATTTATTTGTTTTGTGTATGTCATGAAAGTCGACTTGATATTAAATAGTCAGGTATGACTATTTCGTGATTCAAAATATGTATTTACGAACTCAGAGAATGAAAATTGAAATACCGAACTTCCCCTCTTACTGGCCATTGGGTTTTGTGTCCTAGCACGAAGCACTTCTAGTGTCTTTAACAAAGCCTTTGTGTTGGGTTGGCACGATCTGTTTGATTGTAGACTTTTGAGTCCGATGGTTAAAAGTTCGATTTCCCTTGGCTCCCCCTTATTACAGCTTTAATGTTAATAATTTCCATTTGATAAGTATTTAACTAAGTACTTGTTTCTGCTGAAATACATCACGCAATTCACAGTACTCATGAAAAGAGCTTCGCCACGGCACAGCTGCCATCTCATGTCTCCTTAAACAGAGTAAATGGTGTGTTAATGTTACATTTAATGAAAATGTTTTGTGATATCACCTCTTAAGGGCAACTAAGGGCACCTCTTAAGGCATTCAAGTTAATCACATAGCTGAGATTTTAATTAGCGGTTTCGAGTGTTCATCGGCTGTCAATCTACGCACGTACTCAGGACCCGTGCAATGCAGAGTCTTACAAATCAATGAGACAGGATTACCGCGTAGCTTGATAGGGACAGTTAAGGACCAATATTGACTTGAAACGTAGGATTTATCGTTAAACATATTTTCTATAAAATACTTGGTTGCTAAGAGTTGTATATTTCAAATTCAAGATAAATATGTGCTTGAATTGGAAGCTGTTGACTTAAGCTGCGAAATTTATCCAAACTTTGTGTTGTCTATCATTATAAAGGTGGAGCTTGACCGCGTAACAGCGGAAAAGAAGAGTTTAAGGGATACTGTCGAAGAGCTTAAGTCCAACATAGATACCATGACTACTGATTTTGAGGACAACAAGAGGACTCTGAATCTTCTGGCCAATTTTCCTGTAATTGATGATCGTGTGCCTGTCAACTATAACCAAGATTTGATTGAAGGTTGTGTTGACATGGCCGAGGCAGATTATGACATTGCAGTGCAGATGGAACGTCAGATTCAAGCAAATTCTATTCGAATTAATATTCTTGAGATGCAGAATGAGAAAATGAGGCAATCATTAGAGAAGCTAAGGGATTTCCAACTAAGAGCTGCCAAGGAGATAGTAAGGATTTGTGCTAAAGCACTTATTGATATATATTTTCTTATATTTATTCATCTATTTTATTATCACAACCATAGACTTAATAGACTTAATATCTGTGATCACAACTACACTTTTTTTGGTTTAAACATTGGTGTAAACAATGAGAATGAAAACGCAGACGATTACGACAGACCACTACTAACTTGACTCCAGCCCCAATTTTGAACGAACTTGAACGGTGTATTCATCTGATTCACAATGTACAAACGTACAAAATATTGTCAAATGTAAACTTTGGAGACGAGTTACCGCGTCGTGAAACATAAGGTCTGCTGTCTTAAAAGTAATAAATACATCGTTTAACTTTTGGCATTTATAAACATTTTGTTGGATATCATTAATTGTGATTAGCCTAACATTTATATCACTAATGCAGCACGGCCAATTCTAAATACAGTGTAACCTGCCATGGTGGTCACCTCCGTAGAATGGCCACCCGTCTATAGCGGTCATAAAGTAACCAGCACTTACAATTTACATAGTAATTTGACTTCACAGAACGGTCACCTCTCTAACTTGGTTAGCGAACGTTTTCATACGGACCAGGTTAATAGTTTCCTTGAGTATAACAGTTAATTATTTCATTAAATTCACCAGACGCTTGAGTGAACCACTCAATCCACGAAACTTCAGAAATCATCTGTTACAATGGAAACGTCGGCATCCTTCGCAAATCAGTTGGCCACATTTGCACTTGTTGCCAAAGGACATGTTTTGCGAGGCAGAGAAATATAGCTATTGTTTATATTTGTAGCTTTGCAATTTTTTTATTAAAAGTATTGTTATAAAAAGTCTCAATACTATTTTGCGCATATTCTGTAAATTATCTGATACAATAACGATGTCTTCAACAATTTCCCTCTTACATACCTTACCTGTACAGAGCGACCAAACAACCAAAATTGGTCAGTCCCTTGGGTGACCGTTATAAGCAGGTTTCGCTATATTATTATTGAATTGTATTACTAAGAACGTAACGTATTCGAAAGTACTTACAAATATTTGCATAGGTTTGATTTTTATTACGTGAGTTCAAATTGTAAAAATCTCAAATTGAAAAGCATGAAATTGAAAGCGGGTCATAGAATTTTGTTTTCTTTCTGTCGTCACGATAATACTGTTAAAATGCGTCGACCTGTTGAAACTTCTTTTTTTAGTGCCATATTAATTGCCATTGGCGACCAAATTCCTTTTGTAACACGCATGAAATATTTGTTGCGACATTAGGCTAGTTCATGCTTTGATCTGTTCTAGAAACTTCAACCCTTGCTTCCCATAGAACTTTTTCCAAAGATTTTTCCAGACAGGGCCACGTGTTGCAGTTGACTTGTTCCAGTTACCTAATCTAGTAAAGAGTGATCATTCCTTTGCTTTTTTCAGCCTAAAGAGCGAATACCACTATGGAACAACACGAATGCAAGGTAAGTACTGAAGTGAGGGACAAGAGAAAAAAGTTATAGCGACCGACCACCTAAAGTCTGTAACCAGGATCTCCTGCATAAAACCGAGATGGTCAAAAGATTCCGCTGTGAACAATTGGGTGTTTGATAGCTTTTATATGACAAGCGTCATTTGTATTGCAAGGTATCAGGTAATCGCCGCCAGTAGACTGACGCAGAAGTAGATCATTTCTGTTTTTCGTTACCCAAGCAAAGAAGACGTCAAGTTTGCAGTCATGTAATGTAGTTGGAAGCTCAAGTGGTGGTCTCTACATTATAACTTGTGTTTTTTATACACGACCGCGCTCTTAATCAACAAGTGCAATACCTACATACCAAGTTGGGATATTCGGATTTTTTTAACTTTTATGAGGATAACCATTCTGGTGTAAAAGTCAAAAGGCAGATCTGTGTCTCGTGCCGCTAATGTAGATTAAACCCAATGTGGTTGGAGCAAGCCTTGTTTCTTGAGAATGGTAAAGGAATGATATGGGTAGCCGTCCTAATTGCAGCGACCCGCAAACTAAAGCCTGGGAAAAGGTTGTCGATTTTTAGTTTGTTCATAGTCATAAGAGAAAACTTTCTCTAATGACTATGCTTTGTTAGGGCTTTTCTGTGATACGGAAGAGGCGCAGATTTGTTGTATGTCGCACGCATGTCTTTATGACTCAAAGTCGTCACACACAAAAAAAGCAAGATTCATATTTTCTAAAGTTAAAAAACTGCTTTTGTAAAAGTGGAAATTCTAAAGCTATGCTTAAAGTTTTTTTGAAGTTGATATATTTTGGAATTTAGAGAATTTATCGTCACTCTCAATTCCACGAAACGTATGAACTCACAGAAAAAAAGCATTGTGTGTTTTTTCCTTGTTTTTCTTGCAGCTCGTTGGGTTTCGGCATGTTTCAAGGAACAGATGGAAGTGCTGAGAACAACATGCAAAATCCAATCCATTCTGGACGGGAACCACAACCTCGGCTGACGCGACCAGCAAGCAGCAGAATATCTGAAAAGCGCCAAGCAAAAGAGCTTGGTGCTCGAATAGCTAGTGCTTCGCGTAATCCCGTAAGAGCGTATCAGAAGGGAGCCAACTATGAGTGGAACAATCCCCCATTACAAAAGGAACCTGGGGAGGCACTAGTGGCGTGGGCATCTGGTCGGCCGAAATCTGCAAGAAGTGACCATGGTAAAAAGACGCCCAGAAGATCACCGGCTCATACGTTTACTTGCCCTGATTGTGATAAAATGTACCCAACGCAGAAGGATTTGAACATTCACAAGTCGTTTTGTTACGGACGCACATAAACAAAGCCTATCAATTGTACTTTATTGGAAGTGAATACTGACAACTACTTGTGCAAGCTATGTTCGATAAACTTCAGATGAATTATTCGTAGTGAACATCTACCACAGTACAGATATCGCGAATCTATTTACGTTTTCCGCAATTTAACAGTAAAAACAAGGACATTTGCCACATAGTTCTTTTACCGTATGGGTAAATGTTATATATGCCATTTTCTGTGTTCCAAAGACAAGGCGAGCTGTTTCTTTACGAAGTAAAGTGGCTTTGTAATACGACGTTGTCACTTATCTTCTCAAGTAGGATACTTTCCAAGGGGTAAGTACAAACAAAGGGATGCTGTGGTCACCACACAGAAGCTAGGACTAGAGTGCTCAGTGGGATGAAAAGTTCGTCAACTTCTAACTTTTCCTAGCTTCTCTGTGGTGGTCACACGTGATCAGGCTTCGACTAAAACGTTTACATAACGATAAAGTACGTGCATCGCTTGTGTGCAATAAAAAAGGATGAAATCTTGCATACACCGAACAGAAAAAGTCGAGTTCAGTGTTCGCGAAACTTGTATTTTCTCAAGATGTGTATTTTCACAGGTTTATATCTTTGGACATTGTTGTAATTTTCATTCCTCTGCGGTTTTCCGTACGAAGTCGTATTGTTAACATGATTTTCTCGTATGTCCGTACGCTTTATTTTTGCGCCTCACTGTAAGCGAAAAATGTCGATGGTACTGGGGCCTTGATGTAGATATGTACAGGTGAATAATTACAAGCATTTTCGTTAAATCTTGTGTTATATTTCCCACATGAGTCCCACTATTCCCAGCATGTGATCCTATGACAAGTGAACCGCATGTGTTGCCATTTGTAAATCGAAATTCTAATTAAAATCACAGTCGTCTGATGCGAAACAAACACAGAGCCTGCGTACTAGTAATTAAGTATGCAGTGTGGCTGTAATATACTAGTATAAGTACCTTAATACACAAAATTAACCTTGCCGGCAATATGTTGAAATCTCAAAAGGAAATTTTAGTTATTTTGCAGCATCTATAGATGTTCATAAATTTGAGCTTCCTTGTTTTTAAAGTATACCAAAAGAATGTGAGTCGCTATTGACGACACAATTTGTATGTATTACAATATGGAGTGATAATCGCGGCAAGAATTAGTGACTCTAACCCGAAAAGATCACCACTCGTTCAAGGTGGGCTAGAGATATTATTGGAAATGACATCGTGGGATGATTACGGCAAGACTGAGATCTTCAAGAAATTGAACAGTGTATCATGTGACGACTATTCTGATGAGAGGAATCAAATTTTGACTGAAATGGGTGTTGAAACAAGCCAAAATGAATCAGACAGCGAAAGTGGTGATGACAAGGAAAAGGACGACGCTGAAAATGAGAGTGCTTGGGACCACAAACTTGAGAATGATGATTTTGACAATGAAGGAAATGTCGAAACAGAAGCTGAATCATCTACTTCAGATACTGACAGTGGCGGTTTTAGGGGGGACCAGAGGGGCCATGGCCCCAGGCCCTGCGCTTTTGGTAACCCAGAAGGGGCCCCGCACCCAAGAAAAAATTGAAAAGAAATCCTAGGAAAGCATTTGAATACACCCTGTGCTTTTTATTTACGTGAGGTTTTCCTTAAAAATTAAAATATTTCAAGCACATTTCTAAGAAAACTGATACTTCTTAAGTTTCTATATTTGCTAAATCTAAGGACAACACGGTCTTTGTTTCCACATCCTGACACTTTCTAAAGGTGACACAACATAATGGGGACATCCTGACACTTACAGTTTAAAGGCGACAAATGATGAATCATGAGCTCATCACATGTTAGTAACAAGTGATGAGCTCACGATTCATCATTTGTTGCCTTTAAACTGTAAGTGTGAGGAACTCAGAGGCTCGGTTTCCCTGCTGAATTTAGGCACTAGTAGGTATTTGTGATTACATACTATATATCAAATTTTGAAAATGAAAAGGAGCGGTGCAACAAGCCGCGACAGAGATCAAGGCCACACATACAAATCTGGTAGTGGAAAGAGAAAATTGAAATATGCCGAGAATAAAATGTTGAAGAAGCAGCCGAAAATTATGACATTTCTTAAATGCGATAGTGGCGAAGTTAATAAGATACAAGAAGTGGTGGAAAAAAAACTGTTGAAGAAATGGAAGTGTGCGTCAGTTTAGAGGAAGAGAATAACCTCAAAGAAAGGTAATATTTTTGACACTTTCGTAAAGAAAACGCGACACAACACTCACGTTTTTTAAATAAGAAACTGGTTTATGAGAAACCTAGTACTAGACACCGTAAAATTTAAGGAACTTTCAGAACTACAGAGAGAGAGAGAGAGTTAAGAAAGTGTAGACATTTTTGTGTCAACTTTCACAGGTTTGGAACAATGAAAAGCTAAACCAAAACCGTATCTTTTTGAAACCATAGTTAAGACTATATAGAATGTTGTGGTCAATTCAAGCACAGCTGTTTGTCTCCTGGAATCATTATGAATGTACGTCCAGAGTTTCCGTGAGGGATATCATACTTTCAAAGACCATGCCAAAGAAAGAAGTGGAAACCTTACACTAAGGATCAGAGCTGAAAGAAACGGTGCAAATGCTTTCATGACGAAATCAGGGATGAACCTGATGCACTTGATGAGCTTCCATTGGGAGAATCTTATAGGATCAATCACTTTATGCTGATTATCAACTCGCTGATTTCCATGCTCACAAAAAGAATTGCAGCTTATTCAGA
Source organism: Chironex yamaguchii (assembly GCA_024741275.1). Classification (NCBI taxonomy): domain Eukaryota; kingdom Metazoa; phylum Cnidaria; class Cubozoa; order Chirodropida; family Chirodropidae; genus Chironex; species Chironex yamaguchii. Next base: position 23,199 of record JANTCA010023609.1, read on the forward strand.
CCTCGGCGAGAGGT
>JANTCA010023620.1:0-23209 GCA_024741275.1 Chironex yamaguchii
TTGCTACATGTTTCGTAGAAATAGGTTGCCATATACATATACTTTCCTGTCGAAATTTTCGTACGGCAAACATTGACGTAGACCATCCTGGCAGAAGCCTCTACAAATTCAAGCAAGCAGCCAGCTACTCAATTGTTGCAAAGAGTTCCTTTGCCATTGGTAGTGGTCAGCACAATTTCCTAGAACCAAGTTGTGCTAGTGTGCAAAGCAATGTAAGTAGATTGAGATGGTTGCATCAGCTTCTGTAACTCTGTTGTCTTTTCCAGACATGTTATTAGCAACATCAAAGCCTTTTTCAGTCATGTGCTTCAGCTGAATTTAATGCTTGCCAAGCTCTTCAACAAGGTCATCTGACAATGACTTTGCTTTCAAACTTTGGTCATGTTTAAGCCTGTGAATACATTCATGAACGTGCTCATGAACAAATCTGTGTACAATTGAAATTGAGGAACGCTTATGCTTTTATCACATTCAGCAGAATAGAATCTGCTTTTTTTCAACCTCAACCGGTTCCTTGATTGTCTCCAGCACATTATTAGAAATGATGTTTATCATCTCCTTTTGAATGTTATTACTTACACTACTCATTACGTAGCCAGGAGAAATGATCAAAATAGCTGCTGGGCCAGTTTTGCTGACTGCAAGTGAAAAGTTGCACTATAATCATGAAAACAGATTGCCATATTATTCTAAATAACAACATTTATTTCAGTGCTGTTGGAAACTGCTGGCCTTTTTCTTTACATTACCTGAAGAACATGGACTGTACTGTTTTTGCACTGTTTACTTTTATAAAAAAAATTCAAAGCCTGTTAATAACAAACAAATCTATCCTAAGAAGCCCAAAATTAATAAAATCCATTACTCTAAAATGATAAAGCTTGGCAACAACCCCCAGTAAATTTAGTAGCTGATATTGTTGCTAATCAGATGTCCCAATAATCCTGCAGCAGAAGCAGTGCATTGCATATGGTAATTATTGTGTTAGTGTAACAATCTCTGTCTGTGTGATCCAACATCTAAGGGCTATATTGTTGATTGTTGATTTCTTTTACTGGAATCACAGGTTATTGAAGGCATTGCTGTTCTTTCATGCTTTTTCTTAGCATGAAAGATTCTTGTGTTACAAGAAATATGTAGTGCACATCAAAACTAGTACTGACTCATGATTTTTGTCCTTGGTGCGTAATGTAATAACATCGTGACATGAGCAACTAGAAGAGCACTCAGAGAGCACAGACCTCCCCCAAAAATATTGTAGTCCTTACATTGATAATGTTATCATTTTTTGAATTAATATACACAAATGTGAAAATATCTCCCAATGTTAAACATCCCTTTAAAGGATTACTGGATACAAATAGTGACCAGATCACCCCCAAAATTTAATAATTTCTTCCTAATCCCAGGTCAGAGATGTAACACAACTTGATCTTTAAGGTTTTGAGTTATCTTACAAACAGAAAGACAGACAGAAAGATGGACAAACAGACAGGAAGACAGACAAACAAACCCTGGCAAAAAACGTAACCTGGTGGAGATAATAATCCACACTCTTTTGATCAAAAACAGCATGTGCCCAAGCACACACATGCAACACACACCATTCTGAGTCAAATGCTGACACCATTATGGCCTAATGTTATTTTATTCAGTAGTTTGCAATATGTTTCCTTATTGCATATTTATTTTCATAAAATAACATCTGTTTGTTCTTTACCGTAGGCATCTCAAGATGAGATCAAAACTGCCTACAGACAGATGTGTATTATGTACCATCCAGACAAACATCAGACGCCAGAACAGAAAGTAGTATGTGATGCATTACAGTATAAACACTGCTTTGTTATATTTTGGTGTATAGAATGCAATAAATACGAAAACAGGATGGATGGATGATGATGATAATTTGAATGCAATAGGCACTACTATGAAGGATACATGGTCATGCATTTTGCCTATAAACAATGCAAACAACATTGAAAGCATGATATAAATTGAAAACAAAGAGATTAGGTTCAAGGTTTGCCTTTTATGTTGAACGTAAAATAACAGAACAAATACTTGATGAGACTGTATGTATTACTGGGATAACATTTGGATGTACATGTGTTAAGCTTGTTTATTTTCTTGGTGAAAACTAAACCAAGGACCTGTCAAAGGATGATTAACTGCATGTATTTGTTTGGTAAAACTGATTTTCTGTAGAGACATTAGTCAAGAAGATCTTGGAACTTTTGCTGCTACAATTAATTGAAATGAATTCAAGTGAGGGATTCTGTGTCAAACTACTATAAATTCGTATAAGGATTAAGTCCACTGAATTTATTATGCAATGTGCTTTTTGTATGGAAAGTGACATTGATCATGTTTTATGATAGAATGGGTTTAATATATAGCTAATATCATCAACGAGCAAGAAGCAGCTGTTCGCAGGTGGAGACATTGAAAACTCCTGGCTATACTAACATTTTGTATTGTTGAACCATGTCATGAACCATAACAGAACTTTGTATTGGTGTACTAAAAGATGGTACTTTCAGACCATAAATATTATGTATGATTACTGGTGTGTATGTTTCATTGATCCAATTCATTAATAGTGCATGGTATTTAATGTAAATGCTTTTAAATAATTCATAGCACTTTATTGCCATTAGGCTAGTATGTAACTATAAAATAAATTGTAACTTTACTGCCCCTTTGCAGAATATAATGATTCATCCATGAATTTTCAACCTACAAGGCCTTAGACATTCTGTCACATGGGTGGTAAAGTCACAAGTTTATTTTATTTTGAATGCTTTTGTACCTTGGTTACATCAAGCTAACCCCAATGTAGATGCTTTTAGAGGTTGAATGATCCTTTGTGGGACCCATGAGTTAAGCATCGTGTCCAGATAGTCATCTCTTAATAGTGAGGCCAAAGTCCAGTTTTTGCAAAATAAGTATAAGTTTAAAACTTTGATTACATTCTTCACATTTTATATAGGATAGTACAAGGCCTTTGATATTTTCAATTTTTCTTTGTAGTAGTAGAACATATTTAGTTTCTGTGGTGTAACAAAAGAGGTCTAATTGGAACTATAGCTGCCATAAGAACTTAGAACTGACTTGTTTTTCACTTCCTGTCTTCACTTCGTAATTCAATTATATTTCCCAAAGTTAAGCTGATTACTTTTTGAGCTTCTGTATCAAATCATTGGCTGCTCCCAGTGTTTGAATTGGTTTCTTCAGGATGAATATTATTAAAATAAGGACTGTAGACATTTTTGTTGTTGACTTGTGCTATGAAATTCTTTTACTCTTACATTCTTAATAGGCTGCAGAAGAAGTTTTCAGTACTGTTCAAAAAGCATACAAAGGTATAAATTTTCTATAAATTTTCTTATTATAGTTTACACCATTTAAGTCTGACCATTTGTAATCTGACAGCCACACATGTCAAATGTCATATGTACATATGTTTTATTACAAAGCAACAATTTAATTTTGTCTCTAACCTCATTTTGTAACATGTCAAATTTGTAGTTGTACTTGAAGAAAAATATGTGATCAGATCATGATCATTATTTTTACACTGTGAAAAAGGTGTAAATGGAGTGTGGCACTGTAATGATTAAAGACACTTCATTTGTTGAATAGTAATTTTAAATCTATTTGTATTACCAAAATCACTTGATTTGTTTTATTGTAATGTTTGCCAGATACTAGCTATTTTTCCACATTTTGCACCTGACACTTGTTTATTTTTTTCTTCTCCATTCAGTAAAATTGGGAAGCATCTCTCCACCATTTTGCATACTTTCTGGCTAGGGTTCTTGTTCTGGTCCTTATTAAACCTCTCCTTCTTATGCACTCAGCCAATTTATCCCTCAAGGCATCTTTAGCCCTTTGACATCATTGATTTTTTAGCTCCCTCAAGTTAATAACCGACATGTTAGGAATCTTCAGTACATTGCCAGGAAAGCAGAGATGTTGGTGTTTAATTTACACATGTGTATCGTAGAGGCTGTCATAATTTACTTTCTAAAGAATCTACTGGCCTATACACTAATGTGATAACCTCGATAGTATTTAACCCTTAAAAAATTTTATATCTTATCACAGACACATCACATTAATGTGAAAAATATTAAGCCTGTGGTACTGAAGGAGGCACAATAAATTTGGATAAAATCTCGGGTTTTGCAAGACTGTTGCCTTAATTAACATTTCTTTATTATATGTTTCCAACTTATACTTCATTTTGATTTGAGCAAGATCACATACATAAACAATGTGTCAAGTGGCAATTACACTGCACACTCCATTTATTATGCCTTTGTAGTTCTTGGGGACAATGAAAGAAGAGCTATTTATGATATTTACGGACAAAAGGGTCTCGATGCAGGATGGCAGGTAAGGTTGCGTACTGCAACTTTTCGCTATGTTATCCTTAGAAATTCAGCTTTGAAACTTGTTTAAGGATTATTGGTTCTGAAAACTTATTGGCTGTCTAAATCTTACTGTTTACTTCGAACTTGATTGTGTATTCCAGCCAGAGAAAGGGAGTTCCTTTCAGTAATCACATAAATACTCAACATGTTTCAAGACAGCTCTGATACTATTCATTCTACTTTGTCAGGGCTGGTGATGATCGGAATGGTGCAAAGTAATGAGCTCAAATTTCTGATGTTATTATATTTAATGCAATCATAATGAGACCAAGACCAAACTTGAGAGTTTATGGTAGAGGTCACTTTTGCAAGTAATTACGGATTGCAATTGGTGTTTTCATTGTGTAAGTAATTAAGTATTGGTACCAATGAAGGCAGGATACCACTGTACCAAGTGGTGATGAAATTGTTTGGAATTATCAATTTAGTTTCTTTGACAACGTAGTTCCGACCTGATTTTGGTATGACACATGGTCCTGGTATCTCTAAGTGCAAACACTGGAATCATGAAGATTTCTTGCTGTAGGAGATGAGAGTGTCCAATCCAAAAAATTGTTGACATCCTTCCACAAGCAGTGTTTTAGTGGTAGAGTGCTCGCTTTGCGTGCGGAAGGTTGTGGGTTCGAATCCACGACCGGGTCGTACCAAAGACATAGTACATAATGCTTCCCAGCTTAGCACTCATCACTAACGGGATAGATTTTGGAAGTTAAACGCAAAGTACTAGCAATGGGCCAGTCCACTACTGTAGGATTTACTGTGCTTGAGCAGCTGTGTGGCCCAAAGGCTAAGGAAACGGAGATGAGTGCCGCCCAATACATCAAAATGGTGTGGGGAGTAATTTGTTCTATATTAACATTCTAACTCGTTTTCTTTGCTTTATTTTGCTTGGACTAACAACATTTCTTTGCGTGTAGGTAGTAGAGAGACGACGGACACCCGAAGAGGTAAAAGGTTCTAAAATTTGTAGGTATCTAGTTGTAGAGTTGTTTTTGAGTGCAGAAAACATTTTCACTACAGAAGACCATTCCTAATACTAAAATAATTTGTAGTACTAGCAAGTGCTCTTATACTGTAGATCAGAAAGGTTATCGTGCAGCACATTAGTGGCATTTTTCAGCTCTTATTTTATACCTCACGTAATCTTGTGCATTTTTTGTGCAAGTGACGGCGTGAATGGCCTATGTATGATATAAACAATGTCATGGCTGCTCGTGTTGGTTTGCTCCTGACTCTTGAATCCTATTACCTGAAATTACAGAAGTTGGCAAATTTTTAACTTTGGTGTCACAAATCTCGGGGTGGATGCGAACCACACTTGATCCAAGACCACTCTTTTAGTATTTGGCCATACACACCATGCACATCAGACCACAATGCTTCAGCTTTGTGTTTCATATAACTAATGTAAGCATTTTAGATACACGATTTGGATTCTGTGTGTTTGTCTCGAGAACTGACTGGTTATATAAGCCACGATATCAACATCAGTCTACCTTTGATATCACATCCTCTACTAAGGGTAAAATACGTTTTGCAGTTAGGATGATAAACGGTCATACATTTTGGTATCAACGTACTCTTGTTTAGCAAGATCTTTGAAAGTGTAATCATAGAAGGAATACAAGCTGCTCTGTACAAACTTGTTGACAATTGAGAATGTTCATGTGTACATTGACCATTTCAATTGATCCCATTATTGTGAAGCGCAAATAAAAAATGAAACAAAAGTGATGGCTGCCTACTTGTGCCTTGTAGAAGCTCGCCATTACCATGACATTTAGCATTGATGTATGTAGCTTGCTATGTCGACAGGTGGATGCCAATGGAATTGATCTGCTCAGTAAATCATCAAATTAATTGAAAAGTAGAGTTCTGCTGTTGGCCAAGCGTTGTCAAAGTTCTTGTGTCAGCACGGACTTGCCTTCTTGAACATGTTCGTCGCTTGTTACAACGAATGATTCTATTTCTGCAAAACACTCAGAAATTTTTCCATTAATTTTTTCACGACTTAGATTCGAGAGGAATACGAAAGGCTTCAGCGAGAGCAAGAAGAGAGACGACTGCAGCAAAGAACAAATGCCAGGGTATGTCATCTTTCTTTCTTGATCAACTTTTCAATCTGACACATTTTGTAATAATCAAACGTTGCATTTGTACCTTTCAAATGCATATTTTAAGCAGGGATGGGCCCAAAAATAAACTTCTGTTTGCATATAGCAATTACACCTTTATTGGATGGAGGTAAGTGTAGTGTGGCAGAGGTAACTCAAGGATTAGTATTGTGAAGGACACGCCCCATCCAATAGTTTGATGGTGGGCTTTGATTAGGAAAATGCGAAAAGATCTCATTTTAAAAGCTTTTGGCTTGAAGCAATGAAGTACGGCACTTGCCCAAATAAGATCACAAGTTGGAATTAGTGTACACCCCTGACAAACAAGGCAAATATGTCGTTTAGATACAACCTGCTCTGTAATGTATGCTTGGTACATACTTGCTGTAAATTGTAACTCGGATTGCGTTTTGATTTCATGAACTTGTAGTTATACGCTTCTGTGTACTCAAACAAATCTGTGGACAGAGAACTAAACACAAAGCCCTCTCCTTACTTTTTACAATCAATTGAACTACATTTTTAGTTATTCGGCCTTGTATAAATTTTTCAATTACTATTTGAAGAACCCCTACGTTGGTTGAAAAACAGCATTAGTCAAGTAAAGGTTGTTTCACTAATATGCTCACGTGTCTTTTGAACACGTCTAGAAGAATCAACAAATGTAACTGATAATTTCAAATTTCAACAATTAAAGACCTATTGTTTTCAGGAAGCATACTTTTCGCAAACGTTACACAGAGACGAATAGTTTAAGCAAACATTTTCGTCAGTTTTGATTAGATAAAGGACTAGATAGGTCCTATGAGGACAATATGTTTGCACCATTAATTTAAGGGGTTTTGATATTACTTCGAGGCTTACTTTATCAATCCCATGTAGGGAAACATTCAGGTTAAAGTCAATGCTACAGACCTGTTTGATTCTTATGAAGATCAATATTATGAGGATGAAAGGAGGTATGTTTGTCTTTTGCATTGTTACATTGTGAGACTAGAGCGTTTGATTTAATATTAGTAATGATCTTGGAAAACGTGACGCACACAGATTAAGTACTCAACCTTGAAAATTTTGTCTTTTCTCTGTGCAAACTGCTTTTTAGGAAGCTATACCGAGCATGGGACAAACCTTAAATAGTGTTCGTGTTGCTGCCTGGACCGGGTTAGCTGGGTATTTCTTGCTTTTTGATGTGCCTCTACGCACATTTGAAATTAATTCTATCTACTATTCAAACCCGGGGTCTGATAATTGACGAGGGTAGTTTATTACTGTAACGGTAGTTGTTAGCTATGAACCGTGCATTCGTAATCACACTTGTATCTGATGCGTGTGTATATCTGTATGGTTACATACGCTTGCCTAGAAACTCGACGACCCCGGGATTTGTCCTCTTTCAACATGAATCTTGGCTGCTTATCTAATCACTTCAGTGAGGAGTTCTTGAATTTCTATTTGTGTCAAGAAACTGGGCTTCTTACAAATTGGTCCTTAGTTTTAGTAGTGTAACAAAGTGTTTTCAGTTGATTGGCGTATCCCACTTTTGATATCTTTCTTGGTACATGGGATACGAGTATGATGGATTTTATTTGTTATATCGTAAAACAAAGTTTTGCCAGCTCGGAAGAACAGTCTGAGAACTGAGGATGTAAGCTGAGTATATACTCCTTAGACTATAAGAAGATCGTCAAGGTTTTTCAAGGCGCAAAGTAAAACGATAAGACATTATTTATGTATGTATACGCAGGCATTATTGGGATAAAAATGTATGCTGTGCACTCTCCAGTTCGCTGCTCTACAATATCAAAAGTAGATACAGAGTTCATTGGTCATACACTTTGACATCCTATCAATCCTTTGTTATCCAAAATTGACTACAGGCATTGCTGGAATTGATCAGAACGAAATATGTTTACCTAACTGAGTATTGATATTATAGTATTACTATTTTTCTTAATCTAAATTTTTTTATTGTGAACCTCGATTTCAAAGTTTTCTTTTGTTTATTCAGCATTATTCCGAATATTGAGATTTCTGGAATGACAATTAGCCAGTCGATCGAGGTATTTACCTTGCAAATTTATACAAGTTAATATGTGCCGGGTTTTGTGTTGACAATAATAATGGAGCTGGTATCGTGTATACATATCAGAGGAATTTGTTTCAATCACGTTTCGATCACTGCACTTGCAACTCGGTCAGAGATTCACTAGTTGCTCCGACTTTAGGTACAGAGTGTTTTTACTGCGAAAGCAAATAAACCTATGACGTTTAATCATTTCTTTTCCAGTAGCTGACTTTTAACGCCTATTGTTTACAATAATACCCTTGTTGACTCGGGTATTGCTTGATCAAGGATTGATGTAAATGTAGCACCCGTTTAGATAAAAGGGTTTGTGAAAACTTTCTTGTATACTTTCTTGGTTTCATTTTTTCAACAGTATTGTTAAATGGCAATATTGAAAAAGGTTGGCGACAAGTAAATGTAATTTTGCATTTTTCAAGGTAGATTTTTTGTGACAAAGAGGTTTTTTGCAGATACTTTTGCTATAAATTGCAATTTATATCTCTTTTGCTAGCATGTATACTGTTGAAAAGTTTTTAATGTGATATATGACGAAATAATGCCTGTACAAACTTGATTTTGTCCGAACAAAATACCTGTTTGCCATCACAGTATTGTGCTTTAGGTTGTATTTTGGTTCAATTTTTAGGCTCCACTTACAAGCCGTGATACTGCCGTCCTGTCGGGAAATCTAGAGGTTCAAAATGGCAATGGCACTGGAAAAGTAAAAACGTGCATCAGGCGTGTTATATCAAATCGGTCGTGGGGAGAGGTATGCCCAGAAAACTAAACTGTGTTGAAATATCTTCGTTGTTCTTTATTGTCACAGGCCATAGTTCCAAATTGCTGTTGGCTGGCATTGTTTGGATTTTATCATGAGATTTTGCCTGTACAGAACGCTTTTTGTTCTACGCCACTTTAAGTGGTGAAATGTGTGATGTAAACAGTTTTGATATTTTGACAGTCTGCCATTATATCAGGATCATCAAGATTTCGAGACACTTCAAAACTGTGTCCGAATACTCTGCTTTTGCTCTGTTATCACGGGACCGCCCACTTTAATCTCATCATCTTCTTAGGCGTCCATTTGTCAAAAAATACCATTTAATGACTTCGTTAAGCAAATTTCAAAGCCTTTTCGTTGTCATCGGCTTTCTGCAAATTAGAATATAACGTATGCACCGCCTTGGCGAGAAAGCTCTGCCCCAGCTTTAACGAAACATGTGGTTTTGGATTATGCTGAGTTTTGCCGTTTAAATGTTCTCGTTTTACTTCAAAATCTTGTTTACACTTTTTAACTAGCTTTTCAAAGGCCTTTTTCTCTTCCAACAACACTTTCGCTTGATAGCATTCATTCTGAAGCAGAAGAGACACTTTATTCTAAATAGTGAGTAATGAGGCAAAAACACGAGAAACTTGTTACTAAATCAGTGTGATACTGTTTATAAAAATATGCCTAGACTATCTTGGATTTTATATAATTTTGAATAAACATCTTTCAAGGTGTTTATTACCTATCTGAACAGTGTTTGAAAGGAAAAACAGTAGTCATTGGAAGGAGATAAGACAAAGAAATGTGTACGCTACAAATTTATGAAATTTGGTAAGCGGGGTAGTGGTTTGGGTCAAGTATAAGCTCTGTAAGGCTGTAAAAGTTTCCAAAATTTGATCAGTGGGGACGGGACAGCATCTTAGAGTAGGAATGTAACAGTTAAATGCTGTAATTTTCATCTTTTACTTGTACTACACAAGTCTTGCGGCATTAATTGCTTTGAATCAATTGCCGTCATAATTTCTTTACCGCTGACCACTCTATGAAGCATCCTAGCTGCCGTCATTGGGTCTAATGTTAAATCGTTATTCTTCGTTTTCATGAAATATCGTAAGTTAGATGAAGGTCGATTATGCGTATCTGGTACTCGTACGTGTTATTTAAGGGCGTCTTTAACCAAAACAATGCCCTGTTTATTTCCAGATCGAGATCGGTGCTGGGAATGGACCAACAGTCGAAGTCAAAGGATTTCGGAATTTAACAAAAACAATGTAGGTAAATTCTCTCGAATCGATTACGGCTTTATCAAAAAAATGAATTAATGAAGTTATATTTTCACAGTTATTGCTTCGATACGGAGCATAAATTGTTAGATAAGATACATCGGAGCTTTGACTTAGATGTGATGGTTAAAGGATGTGGGATTTCGGTAAAAAAGATTGCTAATGCCAACTTTTTGTTTTGCATGAGAGTCTGCTTTTGTAATCTGGTTGCACCTTTACTGCGTTTTAAAAACTTTTAGATAATTATCATAACTTTGCCATAAACACACGAATATCTGAATGTTGATACGAAAAAGTAAAATTTCGTTGCTGTTATTGAAACTAGCGGATTGTTAATCGTATTTAACTAGCTGCCATGTACGTGCAATAGCCCGGGCAAAAAAATGCTTCCATGAATTGTTGTTCTGGACTGTTTTGTAAATAATTATTGGCCCCTTCGGAGCCAAAGAATATGGGTGGGTTTTGAGTTTGACTCCCCTGTATCCCAATTTTGTGACATACAATACGTTGTCAGATATATGTGCATTAATTTTTTACAGTATTACATGTGCTACCAGAGTTGTATTTAAGAGTTGTTAGGTGTCCTTTATGGTCCATGAGCTAGGACAATTCCTGTCTTTGCTTAAGGGTAAGTTTCCACCTTTACTACTTCCATGCAGGTGTTACAAGCACTCAGCTTCAATTGCTGACTTGGTGCCCCACTAAACACTAACCCAGGCCAGTATGGTAGCTGGCTGTGCCCGTGCAATATCCTAGGCAAACAGATGTATGCGTGTATAGCTGCCTAACTCGTACCAGATGAGAAACCTACTCTGGCTCAGTCAGTCTCTTGTCCCTCCGGATTGATAATCGTATTTAATGATGTAGCACGATTGAGTAATTCTTCACGGAAGATGGAAGTACTGAAACGTGATGCTAAGGGACAATTTCTTTAGCCGTCATGAATATCGGAAGTTTCACTGTGCTTTTGTACTTGTAAATGAAAGGGACAGAGACAGACAGCAGTGTAGCGTGTGTGTGGGATAACATAGATCGTAACCATACCTATCTTTATCAATGTCTAAGTGCATTTTCTACCACGTTTCATGCCTGTTTCTTTCCTCCGCCTTATATTTAATAATTAGTTTTTTTTCTGATCCTTAGGTTTGGTACTCTGTCTTTTGATGCCCATATGAAGGAGCCAACAGTATTAGGTGCCGGATTACAAGCAAGTATGTATATTATACTCAGAATATTAAAATAATATACCCGCAAATGCAATCAACCATTACAGTAAACAGTCAGATGCGATAAATGTTATAAGTTAATATCACACTATTTGTGTAGCACAAAATAATACCTGTATGGTGGAAACTTGCTAATCAGTGTTGTTTACGTTCATAAGTGTTGTTAACCTTCATAAGTGTTGTTTACGTTCATAAGTGTTGTTTACCTTCGTAAGTGTTGTTTACCTTCATAAGTATTGTTTACGTTCATAAGTGTTGTTTACCTTCATAAGTGTTGTTTACCTTCATAGGTGTTGTTTACCTTCATAAGTGTTGTTTACCATCATAAGTGTTGTTTACGTTCATAAGTGTTGTATACGTTCATAAGTGTTGTTTACCTTCATAAGTGTTGTTTACCTTCATAGATAATCTTTCGCACAGATCTATGTCATATTCTCCAATCTTTCGTACTCTTCGCAATTCTCATGACAGTCATACACTTTTTCTGAATCCCCACACTTCTTCGTGTATTCGCCTTGCTTTTACTCAGCCAGTTGATTCGCATGGTAATCCGCAAAGTTTTAAATTTTCTTATCAGAGTGGAAATTATTGAACAATGGCATTAAATCTGATAACGTTTGGACTGTCGAATTCTTATATACCTTGATTCAGTGACGTAAGAAGGCCAAAATTCTTCATTTGTGAATCTCTTCCGATCACCAAGGCTTTTTGACACGTGGGATATTGCTAAACAAACAACATGAAAATGTCACCCTATTTTGTTTGACACAATTCCCTGTCAATATTCTTCAGGGTTCTATAATATTTGTTAAGTTTACGTTAGAAATCCAGATTATAGACAAAAAGAATATTACATTAAGCGAGCTAATCAACAGACAGAAAAACGTTTAAGATAACCAACTCTGTTGTTATTGAGAGGTCTGGTACCTTCTCCATTACAGGTTGTTGACATTTTATATTCCAATGAGGTTCTCTGCAAAAGTTCAGCTTCATCATCGGTCCAAATCGAGGATTCAATCTTGCAGTTTTCGCTTTTTGTCGGTTTCTGGCTTAACTGGAGCTTTTAAATACTTCTTGGTGCAAACATTCAAAAGCAAAAAAATGCAAAGTGTAAAGCTCAAATTTCGCGCCAAACTCAAAAGGTCAGCTAGAGTGAATTCGAATATTCTGATACAGCTGGGGTGAAACTGATATAGATATGAATGGGGCCTTAATAAACAGAACAAGTGCGTCGTTATTGGGTCTATTTAATGATACTTCTGTATAATATGTATGGCTTGTTACTTGTCTGTAACACATCACGTCCTGGTGTACCTTTTTAACAGGAGTGTCGTATTCTCAATAACGTAGTCTATCGTTGTAACCTTCAGATTACCTAAATGCGAAGAAAAACGCTTTGTTTATCAGTGGAAACTGTATGAATAAATGCGTGTTCAAACCACGGTGCATTCCATGGCAATACAACGCTGAACATTTTTTTAAGGAATTCTGTTATTACACCACGCTACACCGCTATTCGATGAATGATACATCAATAAACATATCAATATTCATTGTTCCTAGTGATTTTGTCTCGCCGATATGCCGAGAGGCAGAATTTTGCCTTTGTACGCCAAAGCATTTTTGTAAGCTCTCGCCGGACGTATTCGGGCCTACCTGCATGGAATCACCCTTGTGGCCATACAGTTTTGAAGATGAGCTAGTAATTCAGATGTGGCAATGCCGAATCACCGTCAGTCCCAACGAGATAAGTGATAGGAGGGAATAACTGGCGTTTTGTTGGAATAAGAGCTCATTCCTTAACATTTGACTCCCTTACTACTTGAGCAATATGATAAGTTATTGCGACGTAAAAGCGAGATCAACAAGTAGCAATAATCTGCTTTTATACCTTAACGGGTCTGCAGATATATCATTTTTGTATACAAACAGAATGTGGAACTTGAACATCTTGGTAGCTAATAAACTAAAGCTCCTTAACAATGCATCTACAACACATTTGGTCTATTTGATTTGCTTGCGATCTCAGTAAGATAATTATTCTTTTCTAGTGTTGGCAAAGCAACTAGATAAACACACTATGGGGTACATGACATGGCGAGGTGGTTTCCAACCATTTATGAGCTCCACACTTGTTAGAAATACGGAAAAATATAATTTTGTAGCTATATTACAGGTATGCTTTACTTTTTACAGTTTTAAAATACTACAAATCTTGGATTGTTTTGTGGTGTCCTGTATGTTCTTGGCAGTTGTTTTGTGGTGATTACAATGCAGTCCATCATCAGACATTCTTTTGAAAAACGTCTTCAAATAAACGCGTATATAATACATTTTGCTCTTTTTGAAATCCCACTGTCAAAGTCATGTAGACGAATCCAGCCAAAAGGAGAAGTTCTCTTAATTTATGTCAGTTTCCCGACCATTTTTGTGGTTCTTTTCGTTGCATGTTCAACTGTATACTTTCAACTTCCTTACAATTTTACAATTGCCTAATTTGTGCATTCCGTCTCTGTACCCAAGCGATTGTTCAACAACACTCTTTGTACTGTTTATCTTTCTAGTTAGGAATACCAAATGCACTTGCTGCAGTATCATATCAACATAAACTTTCAACGGATACGAACGCAAAAGTTTCTTTAAAGTAAGTAATTCATAATTCTTTAATTCATAAGTCGTTATTCGTTGGCATATCTGAAACTTGACCCATTGGGGTCTTCGTCGTGCTTCCTTTTCTATTTCTGAAGCTGGGGTCTTCGTCGTGATTCCTTTTCTACTTCTGAAGCTTGACCCATTGGGGTCTTCGTCGTGATTCCTTTTCCATTTCTGAAGCTTGACCCATTTGGGTCTTCGTCGTGCTTCCTTTTCTATTTCTGAAGCTGGGGTCTTCGTCGTGATTCCTTTTCTACTTCTGAAGCTTGACCCATTCTGGTCTTCGTCGTGATTCCTTTTCCATTTTTGAAGCTTGACCCATTTGGGTCTTCGTCGTGATTCCTTTTCCATTTCTGAAGCTTGACCCATTTGGGTCTTCATCGAGCTTCCTTTTCTTTTTCTGAAGCTGGGGTCTTCGTCGTGATTCCTTTTCTACTTCTGAAGCTTGACCCTTTGGGGTCTTCGTCGTGATTCCTTTTCCATTTCTGAAGCTTGACCCATTGGGGTTCTTCGTCATGATTCCTTTTGGAGTCGTTGCAGGGAGGCAAAAGGCTCCTTTGCAGTCCACAATTTTTCCCTGCAAATGGGCATTATGTTGAAGCGTGATTATGGGTGCTGTCTGTGGTACCATTAAACGGAATTGACGAAAGAATGGCCTCGATATTACAATGGTAATATGTCATTATTAGCAATAAATGTAACGTCTGCTGTAAAGTTCAAATTCAAAAATTCAAGAAATATTAATTGTAGTAGAATTATTTAGATGCAAAAATACTGACTGTTTAGTAAAGTTTTAATACTTGATCTCGTGATTTTGTTTTGAGCTATTCATACGAAAATCGTCCGTATGAAAATTTAGGGTAATATATACCAACTTGTTAAACGAATCTGTATCTTTATTTGACCTTAAATTCCTTTAGGCCATAAAAATTATACCGTAGTTTACTATGGTTTCCAATCATGCTATTAGATTTTTCATTCAAAATGGATGCGTCAGTATTTTGATTGAGTTCGTGCAAGAAAGCAACAAGTCAACTGCTGTTTTACCAACAGTGACTTACCAACAAAACCAACCCTACGCGCGCTACTGCTGACAAGTGATAGGACGAGAGGTGTCACACACACCTAACCCACCAACAGCGACAACTCTGCATAATACTATTTACCGATACTTGACGTATAAGGAATTCGAATTCTGCTAGATTATCTTACCGTTAAAATCAGTAGCTTAGTGTGTAGTTTCTTAATTATTGTTCATGATTGATATCTAGATTTATTCCTCTGAAGAGTGAGGTAACAATGAAACAGTCTTATAGGAATGGTACTGTAGTAGGCATGTATGTAGTAGTCTTCTCCCGCCAAGTTCAACTTCCATGTATAGAGCACTGTATGACAAATAAATCGAACCACAGACATACTTATATTTGTAAGCAGAAAACAAAGCTCTGTTTGGAAACAACCAATCACTTTGTATTCTGTAACTTGTAAAACCAATAAGCAGTCAATTAGAACACTTAGGTTTATCTTGACGAAAGCATCGGGACGTATTTTTAAAAAGAGCTCCCTAAAAGGTGAGCTAATCACAAAACAGGCTTGCAGGGATACAAATATTGTAGCTTTTTCTTCTCCTTACTTTGTAACATTGTAACATTTAACGTTTTGAATGATTGTTCAGAAAACAATATATGTCGCAAATTTTAAGGTGATTTTGAAAACTATATTTGTAAAATGTGCATGTCTCCATTTATTAAGTCCTTTATATACTAGCAGTCTTTAAATTAGATTATATTTTTAACATTTCTTAGCAATTCTGTGATAATATTTCCTTACTTTTTATTGTCAGCATCGTCTTTGTTTCTTTCAGATATGGTTTGGCATTTGGTCCAATATTTGAATACTCTTGTGACCACCAGGTATCAAAGCATAGTCGAATATCTGGTGCTGTAATTGTAGGATCTGCTATGGGTGTGACAGTAAAACTGAAGTAAGTTTAATCGCTTCAAAGACAAAGTCCAATTGTCCAATTTTACAGCTTTATCAAAAACATATCACGTGCATCATGACAATTTTTTGTATTTATTTATATTTGTTAAACGTAAGCATATTACGAACCTAAGCTTTTTAATCTTGGTGAGCTATTTTGATAATATTTTTGTAAACTGAAGTACTTGAATGCAAAATGGCAGTTTCTGCTAGTGTCCTCGCGTAAAATTTGTGTTAATTACTTGGATGACAATACGAGTATTCAAATCTGACACTTTTTGTGCCAAGTAATATATACAATAGAATCATAATAGAACGTTGCATTATTGTGGTGGTGGTTTTATGATGATGTTTGGATATGTTGATTTTGGCTTTACACCTTTTTTCTGTATGAAAAGTATTCAAAATTCCTGCTGAAGTGGCCAAAATCGAAAATTGCAAAATTGTTCCTGTACATTGTGGATTAGTTGAAAATCATCTCAACATCAGAGGATAATTCATGAGCAAGGAAAAGATCACTTTATCCATTCCACGTCGTACCGCAGTTCCTACTCGACATCCGCTTTTAATCCATCTACGCAGTTATTGGATTTAATGTTTAAGTTGTTGCAAAAGGTAAAGCAATCTGTTTATGTCTTTCCATACCATAGTTTGATTGCCTTATCCCTGTATCGTAATTGTCTTGTGTCTTGCTTTTAGGTTGGTCAGACACACACAGACGTATAGCTTTCCGATATTATTAACAGAAACTGTTTCACCCATGGCGGTATTTTATGGCACTGTAGTACCACTGTTAGCATACTGGGTTGTAAATACAGTTATAATTAAACCATTCCTGAAGAGTGAAAAGGAAAGGTAAGGTTGCAGCTACTTTATTCTCTCTGCCTTAGTGCCCTTGATGTTCTGATACAACCAAAACCTAATTTGCTTTTGTTATCATGCTTTTGGTGGACCTGTTCGCACTATTAACATGGCAGACGTTTTCAAACTGGATAATCCCACACCAATTAGACAAGCTTTGTCAGATTTTACAAACTTTTGTAAAAATTGTTGTTCGTGATTTAAGATTTATAGCAAGTTATCTTCCTGCCACTTTTCAGTTTAAAGCCCTGTGTTAGGTTGGGTTTGTCACAGGGATTCGAACTGAATGACGACAGTTGAAATGGCAAGCATTCCTGTTTCATGCAGTTTAATCTTACTTTTCACGCAGAAGTCTTGCTTCGAGGCTGTACAAAGGGACATTTGATAGTTTAGTCAAAATCTAAAAATTTATCTTTTTTCAAGTTGTGATGCACTGTATCAATGAAACAACTTCCTAACAAATATGTACCACGTTTGAAGGTGCAACGGTGATGGATCAGCCTTATCTTGTTGTTTTTTTCTCCAACCAATGCGAACGGCCCCTTAATCGTTAAGTATCAGTTGAAATGCCCTTTGAATTCGACAGCGGTTGAATTTACGTTGGTTTTACGACTAATTGTGGTAACAAAACTGGTTATACTTTACACGACACCTTGAGTAAATGAATTTATGATAAAATCACAGATGCTTTCATTGGGTTAATTGTTTTTCTTTAGCAACAAATCAGGTTTCTTGCTGTTTTACCTGGATCGCAGTATTTAGTATCATTGCATGCCTTTTCCACTCAGGCAGACTAGATATAGTTTCAATTTTTTCTAGTTTAAGTTCAAATCGTGTCTTTCGTTAGAGATATACAAACAAAAAGGCAAAAGACAAAGAAGCAAATGGAAGAAAGAAAGCGTCAGGCAGAAACGAGTGTAAAAACTTTGTTTGTGTTTACTTTGCGTTTTATGATAACAGTATTGCCTCTTTCTTTAATTGCTGTTGTATGTAAAAATACTCTCATATTATTTGATTCTAACCGGACCTGAGTTTTATGATAATTTGTGACGACTGAAAACCTTGATGTTAGAAGAAGCCTGGCCATTTTATGCGAATGTATTACTTGTGCTATCGTAAACCTGGAGCTGTGTACGAACTTTGTTACAACTTTAGCTTACTGAAACCTGTCGTGAAGCTTACTACAGCTAATTTCTCTAGTTGGCATTTCTCTGTTGTCATTATAGCCTATCATTCCCATCGTCTTTGAGACACAAAAAATGATCTCTGATATCATGCTTTGCAGATCGTTAAATCAAAAATATATCCCCACCCTTTTGCAGACACGTGTCTAGCTGATTGTGAGTCTTCCGTGAAATCTCCTTATCTCCTTTCTAGACAATATTTTGAAACGTATCACTGTGTTATGTTGCTTACGCTAAGCTGATTAGTAAGGATTTGATTTTCACTGACTATAGTGCGTGCCATTTTTTGCTGTTCAAGTTACGCATAACAGTTTGAACTAGTAGGGTACGCCCGCCCTTCAATTTTTTAGGAACAATGATCTTTGTAAGAAAAACTGGACTTATGATTTGGTTTTTCTGTGATACATTCTTTTACGAAAATACACTC
Source organism: Chironex yamaguchii (assembly GCA_024741275.1). Taxonomy (NCBI): domain Eukaryota; kingdom Metazoa; phylum Cnidaria; class Cubozoa; order Chirodropida; family Chirodropidae; genus Chironex; species Chironex yamaguchii. The sequence continues at coordinate 19,004 of JANTCA010023620.1, forward strand.
GCCAATTTGTTGTGATGTTTTTATTTGACTACGTCTTAATGTCTGTTTCAATAATCAAATGATGATTACTTGTTGTGGCGTTGCTTTGTAGCGCATACTTTGCTCTTATATTTTCGTTCTTCTAATAGATATCATTAATGCTTGCCACTTACCAACGTTCTTTGGATAACGAAAGAGCGAAACAAGGTACTGAATTATCCAAGTGTTCTGTTGGATCTTCATCCTCACATTTGCAGTTTAAAAAATTTTAGGGTTGGATTTCATTTGTGTTTTATTTACAATACGAACTGTTCCTTATTAGTGTACTGTTGTCTTGCTTGCGTCATCAAGAGACGATACAATATTTTTCATTATATCACAGTATGATTTGATAAATAGTAGAAGAATCACCTTGTTTTCATGCAGAATGTAGTTCTACCCACATTAATGCAGTAGACGCAACTAGTGATTCTAAACTGTAGACCTTTCAAGTGTCAGGGACTTGCATTCCATATCGTGACTGCAAAAATATAAGCTGAGTGCCCTGCAAAATTTCCTCCTTAGACGTGTGGTCATTTGCAAGAGCTTTTTGCTAAGCAAAGTCCGCAATTTTTGCGTCTATCACCGTAAAATCTAATCCTAATTTTATATCCGACTCACCCGTTGATTCTAGTAAGTTAATTTAAGGGTAGACTTTAGGATATTGTCAATTCTTTCGCCAAAAATGATGTACATGCTAATGAACTCGGGTAGTTCCCCCGTTGTAACAGGTTTGAGACAATGTAAGTTAGACGAGGTCTTTTTACTTAAAAATCTGGTTAAATTTTATGCGCTCTTTAGTATAGGTGATTTAAGAGTAATTTGTATTAACTCTTGTTGATAATGTTGATATCTGTATAGATTATTACACTAAAATTGTGATTGTTGTATTACTTGTCGTTAACTCTTTATCGGCTGTTGTTTGGTGGAACTACTTCATTTTTATTGTCTTTCTCTTCTTGTTCTGTTTCTGTTGCCCTAATTTTCCTTAATTTTTTTTCTTTTTGGTATTATAGTTTTAGTATTCAGTTTTTGTTGTTTCAACTTGTTGATCTATTTTTGCCGTTCTATTTTTCCGTTGTGCATTACTATATTAATATGCAGTATTTATCTTCTGTATGTATATGATCTTGTGCTCGTACAGTTTTAAGTGTTAAATACCTGGGTTTTTTTGTTCCTGGTCATACAGAATTTGATATATTTGTAATTTCCACGTTTTAGGTCTGATCATAAAAAGCGCGTGGTATGGAAAACTTGTATCAAGTGAGGGAAGGTACAGACAAGTTTCCTTTGCATTTTAAGCTGGCAGAAAACGTCTACAGCAAAGTACTTGTGATACTATGAGGATATTGATTAGGCCTTTCGTTATATGTAATCAAGATAACAACTTTTCGTTGGCCCCCAGCTGGGCATGGCAGAGAACGATTGATGATTATTGTTTTATAGCTGTCGTTCAAGTCAAGTATGCGAAACAATTGAGAAATAGTTTTCAACAGACAACAGAAAGCTAAAAGTCACCCTCATAGTATTCCCGGGTTCTATTTGAAATTATTTTACCCTCACACGGTTGATGGTGCCAACCTTTTTCTTGGTCATTAATGTTATTAACCTCCCTCTTTCCGACCTACTTAACGTCGAAACGCGACCAATGTCATTGCAATACTTTAAGGTATTTGAGGAGAAACCCCAACTACAAGTGACATTTGAACCGGGATCACCTGGTTTGTGACCCTGAAAATTTGCCATTTCTGCTAAATCAAACCTTTCATTTCTTTAATTTTTGAGAAGTTCCCCATTTTAAATTTCCTTTTTCTGTGAACAAACACCAGTTTTAGTTCATTCTCTGTGGAAACAAAAGTGTGGAAAGAGTTTTGTTAATGTATCGCGTACGTTTCCTCACCCTACATCCTCTATTACTGACGGTGTTTTTAAGACTATAAAGCACAATCTTTATCGTTGACATTTTATGATATTTTGTTTATCGGTTATCCAAAGCTGATATGAGTAGCCATTTTTTTCTGTCCCAGTGCTTTGGAACACGTTGCCCAAAGAGCTTGACGTCATGGTTATCTTTTAAAAGATAACTCTAGCCTGAAGCAGCGAAGTTATAATGTTTTAGGATTGTATAAAATCATTTCAGCATGCAAATGAAACCGATTTTATCACTGTCAGGAACTTTTAACTGAAAAACTTGTTATCTCTTCCTTTATATCAACTACATTTCCTCACTACGTTATATCCATTTGCTTTCTTATGTAGGATAGTGTTGACATCGCCCTATCCTTCCCTTGGTCATTTGCAATTTAACATTTTTTGCTACCATGTGCGTTGTTTTAAGCCAGGAATATCTGATTTGGTTGACGGTGCCTTTCTTGTTCTATCACACTATGGTACTTACAAGCTCCTTTTTGTAAACTCCAGTTGGTTTATTTGTGTAAAATTTTCTTCTCCAGGGACATGTCGGGCCAGAAAAAGGTGATCGATGTTGTTGTTCCTCTTCAGTGTCTTGTTAAAGATTCGAAGCTTCTCCTTACAGAGTCTTCAAAGGTAGAGTAGCACCAAGTAGAACGACAGATAATTGTCATCATCGTTTCTCTGCTTTTCTATATCTCTATCGTCTGCACCTTTCTCGTTCAAATGGAGGTCTTCGAGGTACTACTCTAATCGTCGTCTTGTCTTGTCATCAGTTGTGCATTTGGCTAAATAAGTGTAATTGTAGAACACAATAGCTGCAATTATGGTTTAGAACAAGATCTTTGAACAGCTTCCTTCCCCTGTGTTTAAAAGAAATTATTTCCATTTGTTTTAACTGTCGTTATTTTTTTTAATTTAGCAAGATTTGTCTGTCTTTTCGTTGAACTTAAGTTAATTAACTTCGAAATTCCTGGTATTTCAACAGGAAGGATGGTACCATTCAAGTTTTGCCTTGCTTGCTTGCACTCCAATGTCGTTCACTGCTGCTTTTTTAATCTCGTTTGCTAATCTTTATGCAGGCCCATTTGAATGGATTTTATGACCCCTGTGTTGGGGAGGAAAAATCATTAAAGATCGTTTACGAATTTCGTGGTGCTCTTCATGAAGTTATTACTCAAGATGAGGAACCATGTAGGATACCGAAGCAATGTAAGTTGAATGTTTGACGTACTATATGTGTTACTACTGTGAATTTATATGTTCACTTGTGAATCCATTGATTCATTTCGCTTGTTATGTCATTTAGCTTGTTATGTCATTTTGATGGGACTTTAATGGTATCTTTTACCTTTACTCACAATAAGAATTAGTCCTTGAGAAGTAAGTTTCGATTCCGTATTTTACATAGTTGTGTTTTCGTATTTCACCACGTATCCCTATTGAAACGTTATACTCTGCATCAACCTTTTCATTGTTCAGGACGCGATTCATGCAAAGCGAGATCATATAAACAGTGACAGACGGCTCAAACGAATGAAATAAAAGTGCTTGACGTCCGACTCCTTGTGATATGCATTGTGATAACCGAGGCAAATTTTTTTACGGTGGCCATCTTGCATGGTGGCAAAAGTGTACCTCTTTAAGTAGCTGCATAGGAATGCATGTCCAGTACTGTTTACATTAAGAGAACTTTATATCCTAGTAACGCATTATTGCATGCATCAGAATTATCGGGTTAGAGGGTAAAAGATTAATGATCCGAGGAGTTAAATAATTGCGATGGGCAATAGTAAACTTTAATTTTTAAAGTAATGCAACTTGATGTGTAAAGACTATAGTGAAAGTTAGCAAATGATGTTTTGAATCCGTTCTTTTAGATAACGCCTTCAATACGTTTTTCGATTACATTAACTGGACAGACGTTTTGTATTGACAGAAAACGCTACAGATTTTGTTGAGGAATCATCCTCATTATCATTAACATCAAGTGATACCGAATTTCGAGGGAAAGTGTTGCTTTCTTTGGACTGTTCTTGCCTAACGGTTTTCATAGGAATACAATCTGTGGTCTAATAGAGACTTCTAGAACCTTTAAGATTAGTAAAAGAGAATAAAATCGAGAAAGGTTGGATATTTTTAGTAACATTAATTAGTTGGAGCTGACGTTTCTTGCAGTTACAAGTCTATTGTCACAGGTTTAAGTTCACAAGGAAACTCAGTATTATTTTTCAGTTGTATATCGTCGTAAGGGGTCACTCAAAAAGTACGTAACAG